>BQNB010021014.1:0-64779 GCA_026074375.1 Tanacetum coccineum | reverse complement strand
CTCCCAAAAGGACGTCAACATCCGAAACACCAGCCATAACTTTGGATGCCATCCGGCAACTGATTGCTAATTTTACTGCAGCCTTGGAAGCACAGACTGCTGCCATTGCAAGTGCTAGTAATCCCACCAATCTTATTGGAACTCCTGCAGTAAAAACGGGAAACTACAAAGAGTTTATCAGCTGTCAACCTTTCTACTTTAATGGTACGGAAGGAGCAATAGGCCTTATTCGCTGGTTTGAACAAACCGAATCAGTATTCTCTCGAAGCAGATGTGCTGAGGAAAATAAAGTAACATTTGCTACTGGTATTTTAACTGATGATGCCTTATCCTAGTGGAATGCATATGCCCAGCCTATGGGAATAGAGTAAGCTAATCAAATCACCTGGACTGAGTTAAAAAGGCTTCTGACGAACAAGTATTGTCCTCGAACTGAGATCAAGAAAATGGAAGATGAATTTTATGGTCTGACTGTAAATGGAAGTGATCTCAAGACTTATATTAGAAGATTCCAGGAATTAGCCGTTTTATGCCCGAATATGGTACCAAACACCGAGAAACTTATGGAAGCTTTCATCGGGGGACTGCCGCAAAGCATTGAAGGAAACGTTACAGCTTCAAAACCTCAAACTCTGGAAGAAGCCACCAACATAGCTCACAGACTAATGGACCAAATAATAAAGCGTAATTCTGTGCAAGAAACCAATAATCACAAACGAAAGTTTGATGATAGAAGGAACACCACCAACAACAACAACTATCCCAATAACAACAACTATTCCAATAATCGTGACAAAGACAACTACCCCAATGATCGCAACAACAATAACCACTCCAACAATCACATTAACAAAAATAACTACCTAGATAACCGTAACAATAACAACCGCAACAATGATCACCATCCGCAGCAAAATGGAAGACATGAAATCTTCAAGGCTAATGGAAACCGTGGATATAATGGACCTCATCCCCTTTGTAGGAAATGTACTCTACATCACACAGGATCGTGCACCGTCAGGTGTCAGAATTGCCACAAAGTAGGCCATCAGACTAGAAACTGTAGGAACTAAGAACTTTTGTTTCCAAACATCACTCTATCTCTCAACCAAATCTCGAGACATGTAACATAAGTATCAACTCTTTTTCATATGTAAAGTTCGTATGTAAAGTTATCCATGAAATAATAAAGTGATAATTCCGTTACATCTTGTTATCTGATGATATCAAAACTCGACATCGTTTGTCAAATTCTACTAATTCTATTATGTTCAAACTCTAAATACTCTCCTCATACCTTTGCAACATAAATTTTCATCCTCGATTATATGGGCGTCAGTACAATCAACATCTGAATATTATCTAACAATTCATTTTCTACACCTTACCGTTTCCATATCGTGTTTTTATGCTTAGGTAAGACAATTTATGATCATCTTATTGAAATGAATTAGGTCACTTCTTCATTTGAATAAGGAAATTATAAATCTCTGAACTATGAATTTATAAATTCTCAGTTACAAGGAGTTGAACGCTTCTTTTTGTAAGTGACAAATTATAAATAAGTAGGCTTAAGTATATAACATACGTACAAACAAGTTTCTTTCAATCCGTTTGTACAAACAATCCCTTAATCATTATCATTATTACCTTCATTACCTTCATCATCTGTTCATTTCAAAAATATGTACCTCACGTGATTAGCAACTCTCTAACAAATTCATAATCATTCCTTGACATTACTCATTCCATGATCTCCGTATTCTAAAATTTTCTGTTATATTCTGCAACATAATAACAAGGAAACACACAAGAATCTATACAATGTCAAATGATTTCAATACCACTAGGTATGAAAATTTTGACAAAGACTTGTGATAGCATTCTTATTCGATGTTGACTTTTAAAGGTTAATGAATAACGATTCTTTACGATCAGAGTAGCGCAGCAGAAGCGTGGTAGGCCCATAACCCACAGGTTCCGTAAATCAAAGTATCCCATCCACCCAGGTTTTATCAAGATCTGGAGAAATTCTATTAGCTGTCATCAAAAAGGTGTGGTCTTGAAAATAAGTAGACGTGTGAAAGGAGGTAATTATAATTATGGTGCGCAACATAATTATAAATGCATCACACACGTGGACTTGTGACCTTGATTAACCTAACATAAAAATCAAATTCATACCCAGTACCTACATCTATTCCTAAATAATATCACTACAACTTTCAACTAAATCTCGGGACGAGATTTCTGTAAGGGGTGGAGACTATAACAACCCAAGAATTTTCATCAAATACAAAACCTATTTTTCTATTATCACAATTGTACGGGGAAATTTTTCGCTTTATTACATTAGTTGTATTGTCAATATCTCAGTATGTCATGTAACTTACATAACTAAAGTAGACGAGCTCACGCAACCTATCTATGGCCATCCTGTCTTCATATATGTCAAGCAAATATCATAAAATGTCAAGTCAATATATTAATATGCTTATTACAAAGTATATTATTTCTATAATGTACCATTTTCAATGTTATATCAAAACGGGCTTTAAACCGTTATCGTATACCTCTAAACCTTAATTTCATGAAGGGTTAATATCTAAAGTGAATATACAAGCTACTAAAGCATATGTACAAGTAATATAACATCTCATTTGAAATATAAACTCCCTCTAAGTCAAGTACAAGTCTTATAAAGCACAATGTATAAATCATGAAGCATGAACTCCAAAATAGCTGTTTTACCTCCGTTTTCATTCTAGTTTCTTTATCACCACTTGTGTACAAGCTACTACACTCAATGTACAATGTGTAAACGCTAATTATTCTATTCATAAGCTTTCATACACATTTTTACACTCAAAACCCTAATTCAAAAGTCAGAAACCCTAACCCGAGCACAATGTACAAATAGTTATGTCAAATAAGGAATTATTTAGGTTTTCTTTAATAAAAGATTTAAAAAAAGAATAATAATTAGAAGAATGTTTCTTATTAAAGAAACAATCTTTTTTTTTGAATAGAAGAATCGTCAGTATACATTTTCCTTTACCAGATAAAAGATTTATGTTCAAATAAGTTTTTTAACATATTTCGTTTCTTGAATCTACTTTTTTCCTGATATTTTATTCAAAGATATCAATAACTGTAATTTTCATTTTACCTCTTAAACTCTTTTCATATTACCCCTCACATTACAATAAAAAAAATTAAATTCCCTCTTCCCCCTCCGATTGTTTCCTTGCATCTAAATCTCTATCTGTAACTCAACAATTCGAGATCTGCTAGTTGTAGACGCTTCCTTGTTTCATATTTTTTGAATATACCCTCATCAGATTTGATATAATTATTAATGGATTTTGTGTTATCTACACACCAGAAATTATTGTATACAATTATATTAGGGTTTTGTTACCGATTATCTTGGGTACTAATTCCGTGATTATAATTATACAAGGGTTTTGTTAAATTCATCATGTGGCTTCTTGAAGTTAGTATTTATTATGCCTAACAAGTGTTTGATGCAACTCTTCAACAAAGTTTAACCTTTGTTATCCAAGTTAATGAGATTACAAAGTTTGATTTTCATTATGCCCACTAATCTATTAAGATGGCTATGTTTGACCCTTGACGTAATGTATCTATTTACGTGTTGCTCTTCTCTAATATCCCTAGGTTGAGAGTATTGCCATTAGCAAAGATATATTGCGTAAGGATGTACTACAGGCACTAAGGTATTTTGGGTTGTCAATGCTGTTGAAAAGCGTGACCGAAGCTTTATAGTATATGGAAACTTCATCCATTGCACTTTAAATTTTGCTCATCCATTACTTGATACCTAAGCTAGATATCTATTAGGCAATCTAGGTCCGTAAATAGTGTTTCATCTGCTATTCTTTGTAGCGATTCCCATGATGCAGAGTATGTGATTTGTAGTTGTTAATTTCAGATTGCGGTAGACTACAATGTAAAATTTTGTGTCAATTTTGAAACAAAGTCCACAATAATGATACACCTTTAAAGATTTATATTGCTGAAGCCTTTAAGGCTAAATGTGGAAGTTTTAGAATACTGTTTTTGTTTGCGAATAATCAGTTGTAGTATCTCGTGATCCATTTGGATCAAAACAGACAAGGAACCTACTACGCATGGCGATATTTAATATTAATTATATCAGAAGCCTTTTTTTCCAGAGAAATACTTCAATGATAAGAATGTGCCCGCCTTAGGTAATTACCAATGATCATTCTAGCTAAGATCTTTTTAAGGCTATGAGGTTTGAACTGATAAATAGTTTTGTTTATTAATCGTCATCAACATAGATGAAGATCAAAAAGCTAATGCCTATGGATGTCGCGTCCAGAAGACTAACTGATTGGATGGAGAATGGTATTACACTTTTGATATTCTTATGTGCTTTTGAGCATAAGTTTTTCCATTTTGTTAGTTGTTTCTATTTGGTTATAAGCGGATTCTTGTTTTTCCAGGTGTATATGATGCTTTGCAGAAGAAATATCTCAAGACAATAAGGTTGCATTTAGTTGAAAAACATTTTTCATCATTTTCTGTTTCAGTTTTTTAGGAAAAAGGAGGGGGTTTCCATCTCTACAAAATAATTGAAAATTTGGAAACGCGTTTAGTTAAAGAAACATGTGTTTGTGTTTTCCATTTTACAAAACTAGAATACATGTTCAAGTGTTGTTGTTTCTATCTCAATTCTCTATTTACCTTTTTACGATTTCTTCTGTTTTTTTACGATTTCGTCATTTTTTTACGTTTTCGTCCGCTTTTTTACGTTTTCGTCCTTTTTTTACGATTTCGTCTGTTTTTTACGTTTTCATCCTTTTTTTACGATTTCGTCCGTTTTTTACGATTTCGTCCTTTTTACATTTTCGTCTATTTTTTTACGTTTCATCAGTTTTTTTACGATTTCTTCCTTTTTTTACTATTTCGTCCGTTTTCGTCCGTTTTTTACGATTTCGTCTTTTTTTAAGTTTTCGGCCGTTTTTTTACGATTTCGTACGTTTTTACGTTTTCTCCCGGTTTTTTATGTCATCGTCAGTTTTTTACGTTTTCGTCTATAAAAAAACGGACGAAATCGTAAAAAAACAAACAAAATTGTAAAAAAAAGGACGAAAACGTAAAAAAAGGACGAAATCGTAAAAAAACAGACGCAATCTTAAAAAACGGACGGAATCGTAGAAAACGGACGAAATCGTAAAAAAAACGGACGAAATCGTAAAAAAGGACGAAATCGTAAAAAAATGCACGAAAACGTAAAAAAACCGGACGAAATCGTAAAAAAACAGACGAGATCGTAAAAAACGGACGAAATCGTAAAAAACGGACGAAAACGTAAAAAAAACGGACGCAATCGCAAAAAAACGGACGAAATCGCAAAAAAGGAGGAAATCGAAAAAACGGATGAAATCGTAAAAAAACAGAAGAATTCATAAAAAACAGACGAAATCGTAAAAAAACGGATGAAAACGTAAAAAACGGACGAAAACGTAAAAAAATTGTCGAAATCGTAAAAAACGTCTGTAAGCGTACATAAACATAAAAAAACTTATAAAAACGTATAAAACCTATAAAATAAGGGGAAAATAGATATGGGTGTTATAAAAGGAAAACGGGAAAAACAAAATAAAATTGTTTTCTAGTTTTGTGTATAAATAGAGAAAATAGGAATTTTATGTTTTGTAGAGAATTTTGTTAGAAAACGACGAAATGAACGCGATTTCTGTTTTCCTTGTTTTCCACAAAATATTTTGTGGAAAAAGGGTGTTTTCCTCCAACTAAATGCAGCCTAATGTTATGTTATCCTTGGTTGATAATTCATAGAATTTGTTAGAGAATCAATATCAAACAGCCATGTTGGCCCAATTCCTGCAACATTTGGTTTGTTTTCAAGAAAGTTTACATGCAGGTTTTCTTCTACCTTTCTAGTTCTACTATTGAATACTCTAAAGGCCTTGCTATTTATAGAGTATCCAACTAAGAATCCCTCATCTGCTTTTCCATTAAATTTTCCTAAGTGATCAAGGGTGTTAAGAATAGTAACTGGATAGCCAAAAGGTCTCATAAAACATATAATAGGTGTTCTACCAATTAAGAGTTCACAAGGTGTCTTATTATGAGGTTTAGTCACTAGTACCCTGTTCTGTACATGACAAGCAGTATTAACTGCTTCAGCCCAAAAGGTTATAGGTAATAGTGAATCTGCCAACATAGTTCTAGCTGCCTCTATGAGTGTTCTATTCTTTCTTTCAGCCACTCCATTTTGTTGTGGAGTCCTAGCATTACTGAATTCCCTCTTAATCCCTTTTATCTCACAGAACTGATTCATTTCATAGGTTTTAAACTCAGTCCCATTGTTACATCTGATGATTTTAACTTTGTGATCCAATTGGTTTTCTATTCCTGTTATGAAATCTTTAAGGATTCCACAAGTCTCATCCTTTTTAGCTAAGAAGAAAACCAAACTAAATCTGCTATAGTCATCAGTGACCACTAGGCAATATATTTTACCCATAATACTCTTTACAAAAGTTGGTCCAAATAAGTCCATATGCAAAATTTATAAAGGTTGACAGACAGAATTCACAAGCTTGGACTTACAAGTGACTTTGTGTTGCTTTCCTTTCTGACAAGCAACACATGAGTGGTCATTTTCAAAAATCTTTGAAGGCAAACCTCTAACAAGATTTCCTTTCACAAGTTTATTTATAGTTTTAAAATTTATATGACCAAGCCTCCTATGCCACATCTTAGACTCATCATTTGTGGCATTTGCAAATAAACAAGTCAAACCTTTAGTTAGAACAACATTCTTTAGGTCAAAACTATACATATTATCCTTTTTAGGAATCTTAAGCATTACTTAACTTTCATCAGGTAGCTTAAATTCAGGAGAAAGAATAAGACATTCAGATTCAGTGAAAAGAACACTGTTTTTTCCTGTCACACATCTGTGAGACACTAGTGGATCACCCTGCATATTAAACAAAAGAGAATTAGTTTCTCTTGGGGACCCAAGCCATTACTGACTTGAGTCTGCATGTTGGATCAACATAGTCAAATTGCTTACAAATGTATGATCCACTGTTTTTGGAGACATGATTAATAACTTTTTCTGTTGGTCTCTAAACCCAGCATGCTGAGGACATTAATCCCTTGTTTCTCAACAGCACTTGTCACCCTTTTTCCCTTAGCAGTATTAACAGAATCTACCTTAGCAGTATTAACTTTGTTATTCAAATTTTTGTTTTTAAGTGTTGTATGTTGGTAAAAAGGTCTCCTTGATAGTGAATGTGACTTCTGAAAATCATTTGGTCTTGGTTTTGCAACATTCACAAAGGGTTTTGGTGCAGCAGTATTAATAGGCCTAGCAGTACTAACTGGTACCGCTGCTCTTGAAGAGCTTTACCTAGCGGTATTAATGGGCACTAAGCCAGACTTCGTTAAAACTGCTGTTGGTGTAAAATTTCTTCTAGAATTAGAGAAATTTTGATGATTAGTCCTTATAGCATTATTCTAAACTGATCTAACTTCCCTTTGACCAGTTTCCTTTAGTTTATTTTTCAACACAGGTTTTTGTATCATCTTTTTATCATAAAAATCACAGTCTTTAATGAGATGGTTAAAACTCCCACACACAAAAGAAGCTTTCTTTGTCACTTGAAATCCAACTCCTAATTTTTGAGTTTTCTTTTCATTCCAGTTTGTTCTGTTATTCTTAGGATTTTGACTAACTTTCCTAGGTTGAACATTTTCTGATTCCATTGCTTCAGACTCATCCTCATCACTATCCGGAACCCATTCTTCAATTATTGGGGCATCAGTAGTTTTCTTAGTCTCATTAGAGGAGTTTTGACTAATGATAAGATCGTTTAAAGCTTAGTTTGTTTAGAACTTTATCTAGGATAATAAACATTAAAGATTAAGAATTTACGCAGCGGAATAACAATAAGAACAATGATGTTTAACAAGGTTTTCTTTATTCATGCGTTTCCCTATTACCCCAACTATAACTTGGGGCTACACCACTAACTTATTACTAACTATCTAACTATGGTGTACACTCACACACCTTTACTAGTCGACTCTCATATGAAAGCCTGTGTTTTTGAATGATTAAACCTACACACCTAATACCCTTTATAAAGACGGATATTAAGGCTTACAAAGAAAGCTAATCAATGGATATGGAAACTATTTAAATCACATTAACATATTTCCTAATCTTTATCTTGTAAATCATTGACCATATCTTCCATAATTCTTTATGCTCTCCACCAGCTTGAAAAATTCCATAATGTCAATGTTGATCCTCTTGTTTCATTCTTTTATTTATTTTGTCTCATCAAATCAGGAATCCCAACAATCTTCCCCTATTTGATGATGACAAAACAAACAAAGTCATGTACGAACTTCATTATAAAGCCAAAGCTTCCCCTGAAGTTAAGATGTGATCATCTCCCTGAATGAAACTAAATCTTCAATGCCTCCCCTTGACTTAAGATTTCCTTGATCATGCCACCACACATAATAAGCTGCAAATCATATCTTTGTAATCTTCTTCTCCTTTTTGTAATCATCTCATAGGGATCTTCTGTAGATATGCAACTTGGATCATAATAGCTACCAACCATATACCACACTACTAATCCAGCCTTCCAATACTCAAAATACCCGCCATGAAGCATAATACGAAAAATAACTTTGAGCAGTAGAAACATAAACTAGCAGCGGTAATAAATGACTAGCAGTAGTAACGAAACACTTACCCTCAAGTGGTGTATGAACAAATCCTGATCTCTTGAATCTCGAACTCAGTAGGCTCTATGTAATGATCACTGATGAAGAAAACTGAGTATAACGAATTTGATAAAGAAGTATAATTTACCAAACTTGTGTCTTATGTCTTGTTTATCCACGTGATGTCGAACTCATACCAAGACCAAAGTATAAGTAGACCGCAACCTCTTGAAAGAATCCTCATCTAGATGAGACACTGAGCACTACAACATAACTCTTTTAAGTGATAGCCAATGTGCGCATAGAGCATCATAAGAAAAATCACACATTGTTAGATTCTTCAAGTCTTTGTCACATCGTTTTAAGCACGAAAAAGTTATCTCCAAATGTTGTAAGCCATTTGAGATATGATAAGAACACGCACCTGAAAAACTCAACTACAACATCAAATAGGTGATAATCAATCATCTTCGTAATAACTATTTAAATAAATCTCCAAAACTAGCCATTTTCAATCAAAATCAATCTGAGATCCAAAATTGTGTATCATCCAAAATCAAAATTCCTTTGCCCGAGATCCAAAAAGTTCTTTTGTCCGATATCCATCTCTGTGTGCCATTCGATATCTGCCATTCCATCAATCTTTGTTGTTCGGTATCGGCTAACGCTAGCAGTACTAACTAGCAATATAAACAATGAACTAGCAGTACTAAAATTCTAATGAGCAGTACTAAGCACTATCCTTAGTAGTACAAACTCATGATAGCTAGCAGTATAAACATTCACACCAAGACGAGCAGTACTAACGTAGCAGTATTAACCACAAAGCTAGCAGTATTAACTTGTGACTCTTTGTTGGCAGTACTAACTTTATGAATGAGCAGTACAAACCAATTACCACTGTTAAGGATACCAAAATTTATGACACTTTTTTTTATGATCCAGACGACACTTTTCAGTGTCACAAAGCTATCACGAAACAGTCACAAATTAGCATTCTCCTTCATGTGCTCTTGCTGCCTCCTGTATACTTTGCTTGTCAAAACCCAAATACCTTGATGTTGTCTTCATGAAACCATGCTTATTGTTTTATTCAATTAGGGTTGCTGAAAAACTCTAATTACATTGAATCTGCTCAAAAATCCAAAAACACAAAATTGTCTCTTCTTTTTCTTCAAAACACGACATAGAAACACAACCTTATAGATCCTAAATTGAGAGCTACCAGGCTCTGGTACAAATTGATAAGATCGTTTAAAGCTTAGTTTGTTTACAACTTTATCTAGGATAATAAACATCAAAGATTAACAATTTACGTAGCGGAATAACAATAAGAACAATGATGTTTAACAAGGTTTTCTTTATTCATATGTTTCCCTATTACCCTAACGATAACTTGGGGCTACACCACTAACTAATTACTAACTATCTAACTATGGTGTACACACACACCTTTTCTAGTCGACTCTCATATGAAAGCCTGTGTTTTTGGATGATTAAACCTACACACCTAATACCCTTTATAAAGAGGGATATTAAGGCTTACAAAGAAAGCTAATCAATGGATAAGGAAACTATTTAAATCATATTAAATCACATTAACATGTTTCCTAATGTTTATCTTGTAAATCATTGACCATATCTTCCATAATTCTTCATGTTCTCCACCGGCTTGAAGAATTCCATAATGTCAACTTTGATCCTCTTATTTCATTCTTTTATTTATTTTGTCTCATCAAATCAAGAATCCCAACAACTAACACTTTTATTGACTTTTAATCCATAGCCTTCAAATTCAGGCTGTTGGAACTCCTTAAGACCAGAGTTGGATAAATCAATAGTTAGGGGTGAAAATAAGCCTGTAGGTGGAGGTGCAATAACATTATAACTTTCAAACACCAAACCTTTTCTACTGTTATCCGTAATTTGACTCCCTATCAATTTTTCTAAACTCTTAAAAGCATTTTCAAAATTGTCAATTTTAATCTTATTGCTCTCTTTTTCTTTCTTAAGATTTTCTATGTAAGCATTAAGAGCATTTATTTTTGAGTCTCTAAATGAGGCATCTCTTTTTAAAACTGCAAATTGGTCACAAAACATAACCTCATTCTTCTTGTAGAAGACAAGTTGTTCTTCTACTGAGGCTAGACCTCTTTTATAGGTAGCTAAGTCACACTTAGATTTATTGAACTCTATTCTTAACTTATCATATTGAGTTTTAAGAGCTTCATATTTTTTTAAGACAAGTGCTAGAACAAGTTTTGTCATTGAGTACCTCTGAGTCTGAGAAATCCATAAGAGCCATGTTAGTAGGGACTTCCTCATCTGCCATAAAACTCTAATCAAAACCAGCTACATCAATTGCTACCAAAGCTTTAGAAGACGTTTCTTCCACATTCACAGTTTTTCTTGAGCTGTCTTGATTCGTTGGTCTACTTTCTTGGTGCATTGGACTTCTGTACTCCCTTGCGAAATGTCCCATCTTATGACAATTAAAGCATTCTACTTTTGTCATGTCATAACTAGCAGTATCACTTCCATTAATAGTGATCTTCTTTGGTAATACCTTCTAGCTCTCATACTCAGCAATGCCAATTGCCACTTTAAATCTATTTCTTCTAAATCATCCTCATGGATTTGTTCTAGGTATTCATGCACAAGTTGAGACCCATTTGGTTGGTTGGCCAGAAAAGCATAGACAGTAGCATCATTCAAGTTAGCAGTGTTATCATGAAGACTAGCAGTAGTAACAGGTGTGCTAGCAGTACTAACTTGAATATTAGGAGTATTAACTTCATTGGTACTGCTTAGAGATTACACAAATGCCATATTCTGTAAGCTTGAATTTGAGCTTGATGATACAGTTCTTTTGACCTCTTGTTCAACAATCTTGAAATTGTTGTAAAGATCATCAAAGCTCTATGTGTCAAGATCTGGTTTATTCCTCCAGACGACAACATGAGTGTTCCATTAAGCAAGTAGACTTCTCAAGAATTTTAAGTTGAGATCTTCTTGAGATATGTTTTCACCCAAGATGGCTAACTGGCTTACAATTTTCTGAAGCTTGTTAAAGATAGAGTCAAGAGACTCTGTTCTAGAAGCATTGAAGTTTTCATACATCTGTTTCAGGAGTGTCTTTTGTGTCTTCCTTGTGGCATCATTAACACCAATATGGCCTCAAAAAAAGTCTTGGCATCCTTGTATTGACTGAATATCAATAGATATTTGGGAAGTTCCATCAACAATATGCTTCTTGCTTTTACATTATTCTTCTCTTGGACCTTCTCTTCAATAGTAACTGGACCTGGTATTGTTGAAGTAGAGGTACCATCTGCATTTGCTGTTGTTCGAGGTACAGGTTGGAAATAATTTCCATTTTCTATGACATCTCATAGAGCATAATTTAGAACTTGAAAGTACTGTTCTATTTTTAGCTTCCACATCTCATAGTCACCCTATTTGAGAAGGGGCAACTTTACAACAACATTGTTTTGGGTAGATTCTAGATCCATGTCTTTGTGTGAATAAAGAGTTCTTTCTGATTGTTTCTTCTTGATCAAGGTTTCATAACACAAGCTCTTATACCACTTGTAGATCCCCTTTGAACAGATCTTTAATTAGCTTGTTAAAGCTTTAGTTATCTTGGATAAATCCAAAACAACTATGATAGAAACCTTTTTGTATATATAAAGATTATGCGGAATCTAACATTTATATACTAGAAGAACAATAAAACAATATAATAGTAACACAAGAACTTTCTCTCAACACACAAGAATGATTCACAAAACAACTATATGTTTTGCCTAATCGCTATTTCTAACTATGCCGTAGGATTCCTTTTATACACCAAAGAAACCCTAATGGGCTTACAAAACGTGTTAAATGATCATGCATATCTATTTCTAATTTATCTCATGCATATCACATAAGCAGTACTAATCTAAATAAGACTAACAGTACTAACTATATACTGGCAGTACTAACAATGTACTTGCAGTAACAGTATTAACTGCGAGTACTAATAACTTAGATTATTTTCTAAGTTCTTCAGCAGCAGCACTATCTTAAACCACGAGTACTAACTTCCAAAGCTAGCAGTACTAAGTTGTAGAAGTCCATAATTCCCAACAAAGTTAAGTGCTGCAACTGAAGAACATCGCATGTTTACTCAAGAGCTTGATGCTTCCCCTGGGTGGGTGATTATAAAGGAAAATACATCTTAGTTCTTGCAAGAGCTAGCAGAGAGAGAGACGATAAGAGGGTTCAACAGTTGCAGGCCCTCGCTAGGGAGTCAGAAGAGAGGGCTAATGAGAAAATGATTTTCATTGAGAAGTTGAAGGGTAATATTCCCTTTTAAGGGCTATTATGTTATGTTTATATTTGTACCATTGACATGTGTATATCAAGCATTAGAATAAATGGTTTATGCTACCTTTTGTAATGTAATTCGTATGCTTTAAGCACCGGTTTGTAAGTCTCGTATCATTATCGTTGTAATATGTTTAAGTGTCTATTTGTAAGTGGCATGTGTTACTACAAGTGGTATGTATAATATTTAACTAAATGAATGTTTGTTTTTGTGTTACTTGACGAATGTGCATCTTGAAAGAGTATATGGTATATCATGTTCAACCTAGAAAATACGGCATATCGAGATACAAAATACACACTATATTTTTTGTTAGAGTATACGGCATATCGAACCGAAACGAACCTAGAAAACGTAGTGTATTTATATAAGCTAAACCATATCATAATATAAATAGTTTAAAACCACGACAAAACAAGTCGAAAATGTTAAACGCATATTTTAAAACCACACAATAATAATTATATATTTTATAAGTATCTTTATAAATTATTATTTATAAAAATATATAATTATAAAATATATTTTATAAATAATAGTGATTTAAAAGCTGAATTAAATTTTTTAAGAAAAACTTTCCCGGTAAAAATTGCCGTCAAGATTTTCGTTGATTTTCGTCGCCTATTCTACTTTTTCTTGTAGTGTATACACAAAGTGAACTCAACACGATACAAGCGAGATTTCCATGATCATCACACACACAAACCAACAAAAAGCACGGACAAAGGAAATGATTTAATATTATTTTGATTGTCTAAGGTCTTTTTTGTAAATATTGAAAAACTTTAATGTAAACATGAGCTAGCAAACGGAAGGTAGAAGGAAAACGCAACCTCACGCATTCACCCATTTGACTTTCACATAGTTAATTATTATAAATACACTACGTTTGACGGTACCCCTCTTTTGCCAATGTGAAAACATGAACCTCCAAACAAATGAAAGTTAGAGGATTAAACGTACACCATGCTTTGATCATATTAGAATCTCATCTCATATAATGTTATATAATGGCTCCACTTGATTAAAAGGTATGCCATGACAAAGGCTTACATTGTATCAATTACGATGACCTTCTACTCGATCTTCGATGTTGCCTTCATATTGCCACAACTACTTTGTTTTTGGCTTCTTTTTATCATCGGGCTAATTTTTGCGAAAACCAGTCATATTATGCAACACCGATATCTCCCGTTCACCATCGGGAAACAAGGTCAGTAAGTTTTTCCTTTGTGTTTTTTTTTTTTTTGCTGTAATGATTAATGAAGTTACTTTGGGGATTAACTTGAATTGGTGCTTTAACAGGTATGCGGTGGTAAGAAATAGGCTTCAGCAGTGGTGGCGGATCTCGGCCATGATAAGGGTAGTATATTTGTTTATCGCTGGAGTTATTAGATTTATGCGGTTGATATTGGATGTCAAACATTTACTAGTAATTTGTTGTATGGTAACAAATATTTTGACCCTTGTATATAGATAATTGGTGTTTGCTCTATGGAGAAATTTGCCGCCATGGCGGATTTATCCTCTTTGTTTAATTCTTTATATAGCAATAGAGGATGCGTTATAAGATGCTGTGATGATAATTTTGAACTTTTGTTCGATATAAGTTAGATAATTCGCATCTTGGCGGGGGAAAACTTGCAGCCATATTTGTTCTCTTTCTTCGTTTCTTTACATATTTGAGCCCCATTTTCTTGGCGGGGCAAACATGCAGCCATGGTGGATTTATCCGTTTTCTTTGTTGTTGCTGTTATTGGATGGTCTGGTTTTTTTAGTTATTGATTATTCCTCATCTATTTGTATGTGCTGAGATCTTGTGATTATGTTGGAACTTGGAAGTATGCATAACGCGAATTTTGTGATTTGATCAAAGTTAACATAATGTTGCACTGTGCTTTTGAGATTCTGTATGTAAGATCCAATTTTGATTGCTTAGGTTTGATTCAGTGTGGTAATTGTGTGATTTTAACAACACATGAAAAACGCCACGATGATATCGATGTGTATATCCGAGCGAGTTTAAGAGGGTGTGATTATGAGCCTAGTGAGTTATCCGATTTGAGTCGAGATCCGCACCTTGGCATGGCAAATAAATTGTCAAGACAGAGTGGAGAGATGGCAAAATATTGATAATCTAATGTGCCCGTAAAGTGTAATGCTGTTAAAGATTCCCACAACCATCTATTTTTTTAATGCGCCTTCTCCTCAAAGTTATGGCATCACATCAAAGATATGGTTGGGCTGGAATATGATCCGGATTCTCTTAATTTGATCATTCTTATTTATATGGAAGACGAGTTAACAAGTCAGTTGATCATTCTTTATTTGCATTTTTAAATGTGTTGTCTATGTAACCACATGTGATACATTAAAGTGCAACACTTTATAGACTCAAACACAACACTTTTTAGACTCAACCGTAACACTTTAGTCTCAATTGCAACACTCATTACACTAAAATGCAACACTCTGTATACCAAAGTGCAACACTTTATACACTAAAATGCAACATTTATTTTACTTAAGTGTAACACTTTTCCAAATGAAATACAACATTTTCTTGGCATTACCACAACACTTTTATATGATCCGCAACCGACCCGATAAGATATCGGGTTATCGGGTTTGGGTTATGTCAGGTCGGGTCGAATCGGGTTCAAGTTGACCCGATAAAAATATCAATATTGTCTCTTAAAAATAAGTCTAGAATCCTTTTCTAATGTATCCATAGCAGTAGTTATTCGACAAAAAAAGAGCCAAAATCTACAAACCATAATGCATAGCCCAATATATACATACTGTATCAAATATGAATGCTAACTAATCATAATGCAAGGACAGCCATCAGCTTATTTTGAAATTGACAATGTATACTAAATTTACCAGCAAAGGTATAATGATATCGTAATCGTATTTAATGTTGGCCATAGTTGACAATGTATACTAAATTTACCAGCAAAAGACTTAAAGATTTGTTCTTTTAATATTTGGCCAAATGGTCTACATTTTAATGCCACGCCTTTGAATTTTTTTACTTTAATCAAGTAAAGGAAGATAATATATACTGTAAATCAGACTAGCGGGAACGAACCTTGAAATGTAAATAGTGTTAGGCATCTAACGTTTACCGAAAAGAATGTTTCATTATAAAGTAGTTTTCTCTTGTGAAACATGTAAAAATCAGCATGCTTCATTCAACTTTTGCAAACTGAAACCATTGAACTTTGCCGCTATAAGTTTGCCAAACTTAAATCATTTGACTTTACCACTATTCATGCTAATTGTATATTTATGTTTAGTTTTTTGTTTGCATATATAAACTTCCGTTGCACACGTGGACTTTTTTCTACAAAATGTTTGGGCTGCTTATTCATGAATATTAATTTTCTATGTTAGAAAGTAGCTGAAAAAGCTAAGGCCAATGGGGCAAAAAAGATGGTGCAAGTTACAGCTAAAAAAAGTTATGCTAAGGTGCGTGAAGAACTAGAGGTAATTATATCTTATTGTGCGGCTCTTGATGTAAAATATGCATATGTATTGAGATTATATATTTTGTTTGAACAGGAATGTTTAACGAGGAATAAGCTAACTAGAAAGGAGTTGTTTCCAGCTTGCTTCTCAAAAGACACATGATTGCGATAAATGTTGATGCTACAAATGCAATTGATGGAGAGTGATGATGATGCTTGATGTCTTAAGGCAATTTGCTTATACTTTATTTCTTGTCGCTGCATTTTGGCTACTGTAAATGCATTTTGGATTATGTTTATGTATTTTGGTTACCGTAGCTGTAATGGAAGTTGCGCTACTGTAGTGCTACTCATTTTGTTGGTATAGAACTTGTAATTGCTATGGAACTTGTGCTTTGCATTTTATTGCTAGTGTATATGCATTTTGGCCTAGCAACAATGGTTACGGGACCGTTAAAAAATAGACTTCAGTAAAGTTTCTATTCCGTATTTGCTTCAAGTTCTTGCTGCGTTTGACAATGACCCAATTTACAGTTCAAGTTTCATTTTTTTTCATTCTAAGTTGCTGCTGCAAATGTCAATTGGTACAGTCTTTCAGTTTGAGTTCTGCTGCAAGTGTTACTTCTTCCGTTAGTGTAATATACATTGCTTATATGGAATATCTATTGATCAAGTGGAGTGTGCTCCTAATAAAAAATATGAGTGCAAATCACCTCCTTATTTTTAAAGAGTATGGGTGTGTTCCAGGTTCATGTGGTTCGGTTTGGTTCTCATATACCACCACATAAATATACAACCTAAAATAACTTAAGGCATGATAAAAATGGTGCTTGGATGGGTATATGTACAAAGTGATTACGTAACTTCAAAAACTCAGAACCATCAGTTTCTTTGTAGTTAGCTAGGTACTTCTAAATTTATCAAAAAGTATTTTATTTAGTGAGAAACAGGAATTTTCATCAAAATCTTTTAAAGCTAGCTTAGGAAAGCAATTATATTGATCTTAAACGTATGTCAATGCAACACTTTCCGAAATGTTGTGCAACACTTTTTACAATGTTGCATGACTAATAAAGATTTGCAGCACTTTAAAGCAAAGTGTTGTACTTTTCTTGTAAGAAAATGCAACACTTTTTTAAAGTGTTGTATTTTACAATAAAAGATGCAACACTCGGGAAAATATGTTGCGTTAGATCCTTAAATGCAACACTTATTTAGTAAAATGTTGTTTTATTAATTATTATTGAAATCTATAAGGCAACAATCTTCGAAAGTGTTGCTTCAAAAATGCTACAATAGCTTCATTTTCTTGTAGTGAACCACTCTCTTCTCGCATACCGGGGGACTCATCCCCACCATACATCTACAAAAATCAAATGGCCGAGATTAAAATTTTTTACTAATTAAAAAACCACAGAGGGGCAGTACGGTAAAATCAAAACAAACACCAACAACACCCCCGCTTCATCACGTCTCATTTACTACTATCCATAACCTCTCACCAAACACACACTCGATACAAACAAAAACACACAATAGCATTTTGATCAAAATACAAACCTAGATCTACAAAAAACACAAAATTGAACCATAAAATTACATCAAATTACGATAGAATGGATGAATCGAGCGTTGGTATAGATATTCATAAATAATACGTTGTGCAAAATGATCTTCTTCAACCTCCGTTCAAGATCCTATTTTGAATCCAGTTCAGCATATGATTGAAGGTAGTATTTATGAGATTCTACTTCTATTTTGAGTAAATTACGTAAAATATTACATATTTTAGAGTATACTGGTGTTGTTGTTGTTTATGTATAGATGATAATGATTATTGGTAAATTGATGATTTTAGTGAATAAATGTGTGATAATAGTTATGGTTTCACTCGTTGCATATATTTTCTAAAAAAATTATGATTTTAATGAAGTAATGTGTGATTATTGGTAATATTTTCAAGCGTTTATTACGGTTTTTTTGATTTTATTGTGATTTTAGCAAAAAAATGTGTGATCAATAGTTAGATTTTAATGTTTATCGAAATTTTATTAATATACTATTGTGAATTATTGAACATATATGTGACTCATGATTAGGTTTTCGTTGTTAATTGGATTTTTGTTGAATTTTGTTCTAATTTGGTGAAGAAATTGTTGGTATTATGGTCTTGATAATCAACGATTACCAGATAAATTCTTGAATCGGGTAAAAGTCCACTTTCTTAATAAAATATTTAGTGATAATCAAGATTGGTGAATCTGTGTGAAGGGATCCGAGACGTGCATGTTATTTATGTTCGTAAATTAGACATGTATAGAAGGATATTGGGAAACAGGCATGAAAGTTATGGGCCAATTTGATGGAAGGATATTAAAATTGTGGAACAAAGATCGATGGTTGGAATATTTAGTTACTGGGTCATGATACACCATAATTCTTCTATAGTACATGAAAGACTGTCGGTGGAAATTGTTGCGAAAATTACGTCGAACAACATACTCGGCTCAATCATGTTACTGGTACACAACATCTATCCATCCTTATTTAAGCATGACATAAACAAGTATTAATTGCATGGCACTTGTGTTGATATGATTAACATGTGGTATAACAACATGGTTAACTTGGTTATGTGTCTGAATGGTTAGCGTAATAGTAATCCTTGAATGGCATCTGGTATTTAATTATTTAATACTTATGTTGATACAAATTAACATGGCAAAATTATGTCTCTTATTAGTCGAATACATTTTGTGGAAAATTTTGTTAACAACTGAAATGATAGATGCATATAGGGCAACAAAAGGATATTATTACATTGGTGAAATGTGTGTTTACTAGTTAGGTCTTCACCGGTATAATTAAACTTAGTTGTATCACAATTGATAATTTGGATTGTACAATGTTTTGGATGTTTATAGAAGGTTAGAAAAAAATGTATGATGTAATTATCATTACTGTATCGTTGCTATGATATATCAAATATGATAGATCATTATGGTGCGGTTTGATTGGCCTAATCACATATCAACTTGTATAATGTAGATATTTTTGTGAATTTACAAGAGTCGACAATTGAATATTTTCTTATGGTTCGGTTGTTTTGTTGTTGCTTGAAAGTAACTATATTAAAATTTGATTATAACAAGGTTTTTAAGCCGCGCTTCGCTACGGAGCGCGAGGTTTTCCGTTTTCGCTGCGTAGTTTTTGTTTGCGTTGCGTGATATTATTTGGTGAAACATGTCGACGAAGAAAGCGGTTTGGTCGTTGTCCGGAAAAGCTTTGTAATAGAAGCCTTGTACTATCTGATTGTAGCAAATTTTCCATGATGTTTGAACTCATCGGTTAATTTTAAAATTAGGGTTTTCTAAATTTAGGGGTTTGATTAAAGTAACACTCTTTCTTGTTTTATATATTTACAGATGGCATCTGAAATTACCGAGGTCCAAACTGTTTTTAATCAAATGGAACAATCTGTGGAACAATATCGTTTGGATACTAAAAGTTTTGAAATTCAAAAGAAACAAGTTTGCATTCAAAATGACTGACTCTTAGATCAAATCATTTCTCAATATATTATGAATATTGTTTTGAATTCTTCTGTAAATGAGAATATGAATGTTTCTGTGAATGTGTATGATTCTATTAAAATGTGTCACAAGTGTTCATGAACAGAAAAACTTGCTTATCAAAAGACATAATAAGATTGAACAAGATGAATATGACACACTTTCGAAAAGTTATTCTAAACTTGAGCAGCCTTGCATTTCTCATGAAATTGCAATGCAGCTTAACAAAGAAATTTTTCAAAAAGAAAACACATATTAAACAACATGAACCTTTGATCAATTGTTGAAGTAAACAACTAGAAAGCTCAGTTGAAACAAAAAGAAAACACACAATATTCTGAAAGGAGAACGACTCTTAAAAGCAAGTCTAGTTTGCTTTCCTGCCAAACAGTGAGAACACTTTTTCAAGTTGATATCATGCACACCAGATAACACATTCTTCTTAGAAAGAATAGACATCCCCTTTTCACTCATGTGACCAAGTCTCTTATGCCATAACTCGGTCATATCATCATTGTCTACAGCATTGACAATGCTCTTGGATATCTTCGGATGAGTCATGTATAACTTGGATTCCCTTTTTCCTCTTGCCACAATCAAGGATCCGAGTGTTACTTTCCACAAACCATTACCAGAACTGTTGTGGTAACCATCTTCATCAAGAAGACCTGTTGAGATAATATTGAGTCTCATATCTGGGACATGTTTTACATTATGCAAAACCAATTCCATCCCCGTGTCAAACTTCAAGCAAATATCTCCAATACCAGCAATCCTTGATAGCCCAGTATTACCCATCCTAACAACACCGAAGTCACCTGGTGTGTAAGATGAATAATAATCTTTTCGTGTTGCAACATGGCACGTAGCACCACTGTCAAGAATCCAACTCGAATCATCATTAGCAAGGTTGACCATATCATAATCATAACAAACAAAGAACTCATCTGTGGTGGTATTTACTTCAGTATTGTCATCACCATCATCATCTTTCTTGTGTTTGTTCTTCTGGTTGTTGTAGTTTTTCTTCTTGTTCTCTTTTTTCAACTGTCTGCAAAACTTCATCGTGTGCCCCTTTTTATGACAATGATAACATTCAACATCAGCAAATTTTCCTTTGCTGGAACTACTACGATGATTACCTCTGTTACTCGGGCCTCTGCTTTGACTTCTCCCCCGCCTTTCTGTGACCAAGACATCTGACTGTGAAGAAGAACCCTGTGACTTTCTTCTCGTTTCTTCATTCAGAATACTGCCTTTAGCCAATTCCATGGTGATAACACCATCTGGTGCAGAGTTGGACAAAGATGTCCTAAAAGTCTCCCAAGTATCCGGTAAAGTACCAAGAAGCCACAAGCCTTGAATCTCATCTTCAAACTTGATACCCATACCTGCAAGCTGATTTATAATACCCTGAAAGGCATTTAAGTGATCAGTAATAGGAGACCCATCAGTGTACTTTAATCTCATCATTTGCTTGATTAAGAACAACTTGTTATTTCCAGTTTTTCGAGCATATAACTGTTCAAGTTTGTTCCAAAGAGTACGAGCATGTGTCTCCTCACAAATATGGTTCAAAACATTATCATCAACCCATTGCCTAATATACCCGCAAACCTGTCTATGCAAAATAGTCCATTCTGCATCTGTTTTGTTCTCAGGTTTCTCAGTAGTAAATACAGGCAAGTAGTAGTCTTTAACATAAAGGAGATCCTCCATTTTTCCTTTCCAAACATGATAATTAGAACCATTCAAACTAACCATCCTACTTGTATTAGCTTCCATCGTTCAAACAGGTTAAGTCCCCAAACCAAGAACCAAGCTCTTGATACCAATTTGACAGGTAAGAACAATGGGTCACAACGGTATAAACACAATTGCGGAAGCAAAACCTTCGTTTGACAGCACTTACCCAAACCCGTATGAACCTATGAGGATGCAAACAAATAGGGAAAAATAAAAACAACTCTAATCAGCCCCTAACAGTCTCAAATCAGCCCCAAAACAGCAGATAAAAAATGTAATCAAACACACAGCAAGAACACCAAACTTTTAGCGTGGAAAACCCCAAAACGGGTAAAAACCACGGGACACCTAGTGCCGCTTAAATTCACTATCAACGAGGAGAGGTACACAAGGTCTTCTCTAGATAACACTAGAGGTATACAACAAACATCATAATCTTGGAATCAAGCATCAAGATATATGGCAACAATCAAAGAACAAGAAAGGAAGAATATCACCAAATAAGATGCAATCTGCCTAGGTATGAAAATGGACTTCCAGGCCTCAAAATCAAAATCCCAACGGTCAGAACCTTCCTCTCGATGTCAGGAAGCTACAGTCTGAAAATCGTGACGATCCGACGGTGCAATCTCCGGTGATCGAAAAAACACTGCAGATGGGTTTGGGTGATATCTTACTCCAAAAATCTCTTTCTTTTCTGTTATTTTCTTCTCCTCACAACTCTTCACACATCTTACTGCTAACCACAATAATAAAAGTCCTTAAATAGACCCAAGATGGGCCTCAATGTGTTGGGCTATTAATCCTCATGGGCTAAAAAAATACCCGACACAAAAATGCTACAATAGCTTCATTTTCTTGTAGTGAACCACTCTCTTCTTGCATACCGGGAGACTCATCTCCACCATACATCTACAAAAATCCAATGGCCGAGATTAAAATATTTTACTAATTAAAAATATTAAAAAACCACGGAGGGGCAATATGGTAAAATCAAAACAAACACCAACAACACCCCCGCTTCATCACGTCTCATTTACTACTATCCATAACCTCTCACCAAACACACACACGATACAAACAAAAACACACAATAGCATTTTGATCAAAATACAAACCTAGATCTACAAAAAACACAAAATTAAACCATAAAATTACATCAAATTATGATAGAATGGATGAATCGAGCGTTGGTATAGATATTCATAAACAATACGGTGTGCAAAATGATCTTCTTCAACCTCCGTTCAAGATCCTATTTTGAATCCAGTTCAGCATATGATTGAAGGTAGTATTTATGAGATTCTACTTCTATTTTGAGTAAATTACGTAAAATATTACATATTTTAGAGTATACTGGTGTTGTTGTTGTTTATGTATAGATGATAATGATTATTGGTAAATTGATGATTTTGATTTTATGTGAAAAAATGTGTGATAGCTAGGTTAAGGTTTCACTCGTTGCATATATTTTCTAAAAAAAATTATGATTTTAATGAAGTAATGTGTGATTATTGGTAATATTTTCTAACGTTTATTAAAGTTTTTTTGATTTTATTGTGATTTTAGCAAAAAAAATGTGTGATCATTAGTTAGATTTTAATGTTTATCGAAATTTTATTAATATACTATTGTGAATTTAGTGAACATATATGTGACTCATGATTAGGTTTTCGTTTTATTAATTTTGTGAATTTTGTTCTAATTTTGTGAAGAAATTGTTGTATTTATTGTACTTGATAATCAATGATTGCGAGATAAATTCTTGAATAGGTTAAAAGTCCACTTTCTTAATAAAATATATAGTGATAATCAAGATTGGTGAATTTGTGTGAAGGGATCCGAGACGTGCATGTTATTTATGTTCGTAAATTAGACAAGTATAGAAGGATATTGGGAAACAGGCATGAAAGTTGGAAAATCTAGATATATGGGCCAATTTGATGGAAGGATATTAAAATTATGGAACAAAGATCGATGGTTGGAATATTTAGTTACTGGGACATGATACACCATAATTCTTCTATAGTACATGAAAGACTGTCGGTGGAAATTGTTGCGGAAATTACGTCGAACAACATACTCGGCTCAATCATGTTACTGGTACACAACATCTATCCATCCTTATTTAAGCATGACATAAACAAGTATTAATTGCATGGCACTTGTGTTGATATGATTAACATGTGGTATAACAACATGGTTAACTTGGTTATGTGTCTGAATGGTTAGCGTAATAGTAATCCTTGAATGGCATCTGGTATTTAATTATTTAATACTACTTCAGTTGATACAAATTAACAGGTGCATAAATATGGTCTCTTATTAGTCGAATACATTTTGTGGAAAATTTTGTTAACAACTGAAATGATAGATGCATATAGGGCAACAAAAGGATATTATTACATTAATGAAATGTGTGTTTACTAGTTAGGTGTTCACCAGTATAATTAAACTTAATTGTATCACAATTGATAATTTGGATTGTACAATGTTTTGGATGTTTATAGAAGGTTATAAAAAAATGTATGATGTAATTAACATTACTGTATTGGTGCTATGATATATCAAATATGATAGATCATTATGGTGCGGTTTGATTGGCCTAATCACATATCAACTTGTATAATGTAGATATTTTTGTGAATTTACAAGAGTCGACAATTGAATATTTTCTTATGGTGCGGTTGTTTTGTTGTTGCTTGAAAGTAACTATATTAAAATTTGATTATAATAAAGGTAACTATTATGTCTAATGTTCTTGCTATAAATAATCACTATGATTCTAGACGAAAATCACATGTGATAAGACCCACAATAGAAACCTAACGGATAGCATTTTTTGTAGTGAGGAGGGGGGGGGGGGGGGGGGGGGGGGGGGGGGGGGGGGGGGGGGGGGGGGGGGGGGGGGGGGGGGGGGGGGGGGGGGGGTGATTGATTTGCTTGTATGTAACTGCTTTAAATCACATATGATGGTATAACAAAATATGAATATTTGTGATGCAGTAATGGGAAAGGCAGTGGTTGAGACGCAATCGAGAAACAAAAAGAGTTGATGAAGATGAGAGTAAAGTTTTTGAAAAAGATGTCGATGCACCAGATCAACAATCACAAATATAAGTTAAGAAGAAACATAGACAAAAAAATGACACTAGAAGCAATAATGAAGAAAAAAGATGAACAAAACGCTTCACATGTGGCTAGTGCAGTGTAGTCATTAAGTATAGTTTAAGGCATTTGGTTTTCTTATGTAAGGTTTTGTAATACTCCACTTGTTCTTTTGTGAGGGATTCATGTAGCTTACTATGTTACATACTTGGCGTTAATGTATGTAAGATATGGAATTAATATGTATGTATTTCTTCTGGTAAAAACTCAAATGGTGAAACATCTACGATGTGTTTTTTTATTTAAGGTGTGTTCATGTTGTGTTTGTGTCTGGTTGATTCATGATCACATGTGATATTCAAATTATTATCACACACGTGTTAAATCATATATGATTTGGTTAAAAATCATATGTGATTTATTTAAAATCACATGTGATTTTTACTACCTTTGTTGAATCATATATGATTTGGTTAAAAATCATATGTGATTTATTTAAAATCACATGTGATATGTGGTGAAAAATCTACGATGTGTTTTTTATTTAAGGTGTGTTTATGTTGTGTTTGTGTCATGTCGATTCATGATCACATGTGACATTCAAATTATTACCACACCCTGTGTTAAATCATATATGATTTGGTGAAAAATCATATGTGATTTATTTAAAATCACATGTGATTTTTACTACCTTTCTTAAATCATATATGATTTGGTCAAAAAATCATATGTGATTTATTTAAAATCACATGTGATTTTTACTACCTTTTGCAATATAAGAAAATTAACAGTCATATGTCATTTTTGCAATAGTAATCACATGATATCGGTAAAATTGAACCTGTAAGAATTTAAGCAACCACGTCCAATTGAATATGTTAAAAACTTGTAACATAATTCTAAAAGAATATAAAAGCTTAGAATCATGAGCAAATACTTTTCTTCTGAATATTGCATGTAATAAATCATACATAAGAAACCAAAAAATGAGTAGCAAAAAAGTAAATAGTGAAAAGTTTGATGAATGGAACATGTAGTCGTTTTTCTATCTAATTTTTATTGTTGCAAATCCTCTTGTTGTGATTTCAACTTCTCAGGAGAAGCAATTAACATTTCCAAAATCTTTGTTTAAAAAATGCATGCCTTCATCTATTAAATAAGTTGCCTTGTTTGCAAAGTCTTCGAAAGCTTCATTGTTTCCACAGTATGTGTTCCTTTTGTTCCTTAAGTTAGATGGTATAATATTCTTTACCCAACGCATGAAAAGCTGACAACAACAAATTACAAAACCATCTTCTTGGTTACACATAATCTTAAATTCAATCAGAAAGATAAATAAAAGATGAAACGAGATTTAAGCACATTTATACACTTCGATTCAATATAAAATGCTGCTGCATAAAGTTAAAAACTATAAATCCATTGAAAAAACTCATGAACCTTAAATTAATTTGACATGTTAACCTCACTACAAAACTTTCATTAATCTACAAAGCTAAAACAAAATTAGCTAGTAATATAGTTACTAAGTAATATATGATCACTTTTAATAAACCACATGTAATTGAACAATATACTAATCCTCATTACGCTTGACGACAAAAATAGGAGGGTCGGGCCTTTTCTTTGTTGGGCTACTATTATGGCCCGTTGTTTTGGGCTTTGCTATACTACACAAAATGTATACCAACACATAGTCCAATAGTGTTAAAGTTATACTTAATATCTATACGGTACATGTAACTATGATATATTTCTCACTAAGGTACATTTACCTATGATGTATTCTCACTTCAGCCTCACGGCAATAGTGTTGAAGTCATCACTATTACTAACATGTATATTTAATATCTGTAAGATACATGTAACTATGCATATTCTAACTTCGACCTCACAGTACATTTGTTAAACATTTCAATTATATAAAAAAAATCGAGAATACAATAGCACCCGCTGCAGCGCGCGGGCAATATGCCCACTCGTTCAATACAAACTTACAAATAGCAGTTATTGCTAAATGTGTTGCAAGGCTCGTCTACTGAAGTGTAGAGGACATCAAAATAGTGTTCACGTATATATATACCACTATTCTGATGGTATTGTATTACCATTTATCAAATCATTGAATAAATTTCGGCGGTCACTCAAACAACTAATAATGGCGTCCGCGCCGAACCACATTTGTAGGAACCGCTAAATAAGTTTTAGGTGTGACACCTGGTTTCTTAGGATATACACATATACTAAATATCATATGTGATTTAATACTAATAACACATATATCACGTAATTTCTTAATCCTAGTTTAACATCACATGTGATATATGCATCAAACATCTAATTTAAAACAACAACTTCCACACACGTCCTTAATCCTAGTTGTACATCATATTTTAACAAACAGCTTATTTAAAACACTAGTTTCTAATACTATCTAGTTGAAGCTTATTCAGGGGGTGTTTGTTTCGGCTTATATGTGGGCTTTATGAGCTTATTTGATTTCGGCTTATATAACATAAGCCCTGACTTTCTTGCTCATATTGAAACTTAAAGGCTTATATAAGTTAATTATATCGTATTAAACTTATATAAGCCCACAAGTCTCAAAATAAGCCAGAAAAATAGGGATTAAATTATGTAAGCCCGATTCAAATAAGCTCATAAGCTTACATATAAGCCGAAACAAACACCTCCTTAACAAACAACAATGCTTAATTCTCGTATCAGTTTCAGCCATTTCATAGACACACACAATATATATAGTAATAAAAGCTTCATAATATCATAAATTGAAAACAAACATAAAAAAAACTATAAAATTAGTAATTGAGATATTACTCATAGTATTTCGTCAGTGTTTCCATGGATACTCTTCATTTGACATAAGATCTGCATTTGTCTCAATTGTAATTTCACCAATTTTTTGATTCGAATCCATAAAACCTATTTTTTTTTTGAAAAATCAGAACTAATCAGATTATAATATGATTGTATAGCTTTAGATTTGATAATTAATGTCATAACCCATAAGTTTCAGTTCAACATTTTAAAGCTTTCTGATTATTATCTTTGACTTTTTCATGTTACGTTTGAATCTTACAGTTTATCAGGAAGTTAAACCGCGTAAATCTAAAAAACATCATCGGTTATTAATAAATTTAGGCCTTATATGAGATATTTTAACTTTTCTAAGTGTTTTGTGTGTTTTAATCACTTTCGATATTAATTTTAGGGTTTTATCTTTTAAATTGCGTTTTTCGCGTTTTTGACCAAACGGAACCCCGAAAACCCGAAATCTTCTCGCGTAAACACGAGTTATCATCCGACAAGCATTGTAATGTTAAAATTTCGTTCACCTCCTTGTCTTAGCCAAGTTGGACGCCTAAACTACAACAAATGTCACCTTGCATCCTAAATTAAAGATTTAGCATCTTATTTTAAAACATGCACCCATGTGTGCATGTAAACATAGAAAGTGACACATGACAATGTCACTCTCAAGTGTAACCCCTCCCCCATGTAACCTCATGCATGTGATACTTACACATTCTTACACTCTTTGACTAGTAATTTTGAACCATGACCATGTTGCTTGAACCTTAGCTAGAAAATTTGAACCCATGGTCCTTGTGGCTTAGTTTTGGTCGACCAAAGGTGTACACACACCAAAGGTGTGTGTTGGTTACTTACTTGTACATATGGTCACCCTTAACCTAATCCCTTCCTATAAATACCTTGCATACTCTAACTTAGGGTTTCATTCTCATTCATAGCCTCAAAAATCACACATCTCATCTCTCTTTCTCCCTTGCTTGCTCACGGCACAAACACCCTCTATAGGGTTTTCATTTTCTTTGATTCTTTTCAAGATTTAAGTGTTCTAAGTTCATTTCTAAGGGTTTCTAAGGTATATCCAAGTATTGGTTGGTTGATTTCCAAAGGTTTTCCCAAGGTTATAAAATTAGGGTTTCTAATTTTATAAGTGAGTTTTATAGATCTAGTCATTTTGGGTATAGATCTTGTGATCCTCTACTTGTGTCTTCATTCTTGTAAGCATCCTTGACCCATCTCTTGTTTCATTTCCTTTATTCTTATAAATATTGTTCAAGTTTAAGAATCTATGTGTTTGTGTTACTTTTTAAAAAGAAATGATAAAAGTAACTTGACAACTTTTATAAAAATGGAAGTATTATGTTTGTTGTTTTATAAGCTATGGTGAGATGAGTTGAAAAGTGGGTTGCAACAATAGATATGATGAGGTTAGGTTAGATTTATGTGTGGTTTTGTTGTGAATTAGTTGTGAACAGAGATTAGGCTAGACTAGGCACTATTGTGAAGTTTGGGTGGATTTTGATTGCGTTTTTGACAAAAAGTGCTTGCTGTCCCGAAATTGTTTTGAGGTTTTGAGCGACCTAAAAATGTTTTCATTAGGCGTAAAAGTAGTTTTTGAAGAGCTTGTTTCGAATAGATAGTTTTTCACATATCGCACTTTAAAATCGGACTTAAAACGGCCAAGTTATAGCCAAATAAAACTTGAAACATTTTTTTTGGCCCCACAAAAACCAAATGGAATAGTGTGCTGATGTGATAGTAAATAGGGGTTTTCGAACATTTTAGACTTTCTAAACTCTAGCGAAAAACATTTAGTACAACACACACCACACACACACTAACACACAAACCTCACACACACATAATATATATATATATATATATATATATATATATATATATATATATATATATATATATATAGATTAGCATCATTTGAAGACGTCATTAACATATTTTAGGAGAAACGATAAAGTTACTAAAAATAGTAAGTTTGGTAAAACTTAGCGGATCGGACTTGGAAGTTAAGCGATTATGGTTAGTTAGCGCATTTTGAAAATATGGAAACTTAACATATATAGGGGACGGTATTAACGTCTTGAAACTAAAAACTTTCATAAAATAGAAACTTTCTAAAAGTAGTAATTTTTGGATGAACGCTAAGACTTAACGAAAAAAAACTTTGTAATTTTATTTAGTCATACTTTATTAAACAAACTAAAGCACAAACACATATGGATGTCTTTTTTCTTGAAAGCGTGTCATACAAGTTTCGGTTATCTTTCGTTTACCTAAGACGCGTCATTTATTTAGGTCGCGTGTAGGACCTTTCGGCTTTATTTCTTCCTCGTTGATTATCGATTCACCACTTGCTTAAGGTGAGTTCATAGCCCCACGTTTTACCGATTTTCAAATGCTGTATACTTTGGGGTGAGAAACATTGCTCGCTTTTAAAATTGGACACAAGTTCTTAACGTGAGTTTTACATGTTTATGTGTTGCCTAAGTTTGCTTACAAACCGCTATTTCCCGAACTATCGTGACCCGTTAGTCACCTATGGCAAATTGGATTGGTTAAGTGAGCGCGAATGCGTAAATAGATCCATTGGGACTAATTATCCATATCTGCTTTGGTTCCACTTAACGAAAAACAAACGGATATATGTCATGTCGATGCGCGTTGTGGTGGTCTTTGGTTTGGGACACCAGTTAAGGGCATGAATACTATGTGGCATGATATGATATGCCTTGTTATAGCCAAATAAAACTTGAAATATTTTTCTGCAAATTAATTAATCAGACGAAAAACGGCCAAGTTATAGCCAAATAAAACTTGAAACATTTTTCGGCAAAATAATTAATATAGGTGCTGATATGAATAGTAAAATAAGTTTTCAGACGCTTTCAGGATGTTTTGAGCTTTTAAAACACTAGCGAAACATATAGTATCACATATATATTGATTAGTATCATTAAAAATGTCGTTAACATATTTTAGGAAAAGCGTTAAGGTTACTAAAAATACTAAGTTTAGTGAATTAAAAGCAAGATAGGCATGGAAGCTAAACGTTTAGGATTATCAAGTGCTTTTAAGGAAGTATGGATTAAGCATATATAGGGGACGGTATTAACGTCCCGAAACTAAAAACTTTCCTAAAATAGAAACTTACTAAAAATGGTAATTTTTGGTTAAACGCCGAAACTTAACGAAAAACTCTATAATTTTATTTAGACACGTTTTGTTAATTAAGTCAAAGCACAAACACTCATGGATGACTTTTTCTCTTATAAATGATTCGTACAAGTTTCGTATACTTTCCGTCTTTCTAAAACACGTCATTTATTTAGGTCGCAAGTAGGACCTCTTGGCATTATATCTCTTCATTGATATTTATCTCACCATTTAATAAAGATGAGTTCATAGCCCCACGTTCTACTAATTTTACTTTACTACTTTGATGTGAGAAACATTGCTTGTTTTTAAACTATGGACACAGTTACTTTACATTACCTTTTCCTGATTACGTGTTGCCTAAGTTGCGAATAGACCACTAATGCCCGAACTATCATGAACCGTTAATTTCTTAACCAACCGTACTGGTTAAGTGAGCGCGAATGTTGTAAAGATCTATTGGGACTAATTATCCCTATCCGGGTAAGTAACGCTTACTAGATTCGGGAGACACGAACAAAAGGATATATACCATGTCGGATTTCACTAGGTTATCTTGGTCAGATACCTCTAGGGCAGTTAATTTCTTGATTGGCATATAATATGCTTCTTTGAATTGAGCCTCGGTGTCATGAGCTTAGCGCAACTGTAAATATATTTTATGTGAAGTTGTATCGGTTATAACTATCGCATGCGTACTGTGAACTTGTGGTCCACTTTCATTATTAAATTTAAACCTATGAATTCGCCAACTTTATGTTGATTGTTTTAAGCATGTTTTCTCAGGTGCTTAGCTGGATTATTCTTGAGGTGCTATTTGATGTTGCATGCATTGCCGGGTGTCTTTCAAGATCATTTATCTTTAAATTTTAAATACTCGTTGTCTTAAAAACATGTTATGGTTCCGCTGCATTTGTCTTAAGCTTCCGCTAAAACTATTTCATTGTGGATGTCTTTGCTTGCTTTATGGTGTTGCCTTGCATTGGACCGATTTTCAAGAAATATTATCTACCATGTAAACATCGTTGTCAAACTTTAAAACTTTTAATCGCTTTTGCATATTATCTTTGAACCTATGTAAAACTTTAACTATTTCTATTAATGCAATGATGTTGGATTTTTAAACGTACATTTAGAGGTCGTTCTTTGTATCTTGTGTGATGTATATTATGACGTCACACCCCCAGACACGTGTTTCAGTCCAGGCCCCGTTTGGGGGTGTGACAGATTTGTATACAGAGCCAAGGTTATAGAGAACCAGGTAGTATATCTAGGTCTGGTCTATAACTAGTATCTGATCCTATGTGTTCTTACCTGCTTACATATATATCTAATAATAATAGTGTATTATGTATACATATACATACATGTGTATACATATACATATATATGTAGTATAAATGTATGTATGATGATGTATTATACGATATGTATGTATATGTATAATATATATATATATTAAAGTAATATATGTATAATATATATATTATAGAATATAATATAAAATATATATATATATATATAATATAAAATATATACATACACGTATATATATGTATGTATATAAATAATGTATATAATATATTATACATAAATGTGTATATTAAAATATATACATATATATATACATAATAAAATACGTGTAGTGTATAATATATATAAAATATATTATATATAGTATATATATATATATAATATATATAGTATAAATAAATAAAATAATACTATTACATATAAATAAATATATTTAATTATATACATAATATATATACATAAATATATATATATATATATATATATATATATTTATAAATACTATATAATATAATATATAATATATATATATAACAAATAAAAAAAATTATATATGTACGTATATATATAATATAGGAGATATATAAATATATAATATATATAAAATATGTATAATATAAAGTATATATATATATGTAAATATAAAGAATATATATATAGAGTATATGTAATATTATATGTATGTAGATATTAAATAGTATGTATGATAAATATTTAATGTAAATGTATATATATGTATGATTATGTATATATATATATGTATGTAAGATGTTATCTACATAGATTTATACATATAGACGAACGTATATATATATATGATATAAAGTAATATAATATATATAGAAATATATATATATATATATATAGTAGTATATATAGTATATATTATATAAAGATATATATATATAGATAATCATAGTGTATGAATACATACGACGAACATATATATAAATATACATATATATATATATACGTAATATATATAAAAATAATATAATATGTATTTTATGTATATATATATATATATATATATATATATATATATATATATATATATATATATATATATATATATATATACATATATATATATACATACATATATATACATACATACATATATATATATATATATATATATATATATATATATATATATATATATATATTATTATATATATATCTAATGTATTCTATATATATATATTACACACAAAACATATATATATAATATAAATATAGTATATATATTTATGTATTATGGAATATATATATATACATACATACATATATAATAAAAAATATATAATATATATATATAAAAATAGATACATACATATTATATATATTATATATATATCTATTAATATAATATATATATATATATATAGTATATATATATAAATATATATATATACGTATACATACCTACATATATATACATATATAAATACAATACATACATATATATTAATTATATATAAATAATACATACATCATAGATAGTATATATAATATATAATATATATATAAATATATATATATATATAATATATATATGAAGTGTCAATATAATATATATAGTATATTATTATGTATACTATATATGTAACTATGTTATATATAAATACATATATATATATATATATATATATATATATAAAATATTATATATATATATATATATATATATATATACATAAGTGCAAAGTATATATCCTATTGCCATAATTACTTTATACACCATTTTGCCATATCATATTTTGCATCATACTTTATTTCTCGGCATTGCTTGCACTTTGCATGGTTTGATATAAAGGGGATTTATATAAACTCTTGCTTGTGCAGGTCATGGCAGCTCCTATTATTTCTATTTCATCAGATTCGTTTGAGGAGAGTGTGGGTTCTCATGCCCCACGAGTGATTCTCTTTAGCACTATTCCTGCTATTATCCCGGTTATCCCTAAGGTTCCTATTGCACCTGTTGATCCGATAGTTGCACCGGAGGTGGGAGTAGTTTCTGTTATCTCACCTACCAGAGTGCTCGATTTGGTGGATTATTCATCTTCTTCTGATTCTGATCCATCGGAGGATTCATTACGTGTAGCATCAGGGTTACCATTGGTTTCACCCTTCTTATGTACTGATGACTCAAAGGCGGACAGTGAGTCCAAGCCTGCTGAGCAGAGACCCGTGAGGCATGAGTCTCTTACATCATCATTTGAGTTTTCACTTGCACCTGTTGTTGCCCCACCCATGATTCGTCGATAGCCAACGATACTTGTTTGACCCGGTGAGGCTATTCTATTCGGTTAACCTTATCGCACCCACCCCAATGGGCCATTTAAGTTGTTGATTGCGAGGAAGAGAGTTGGACCTTTTCCTGCTCGTAGACTTGCATAGAGACGTGTATCTCATTCTTCTTTGGATAGTCATTCTTCACCAGATTTTACTTCAGACTAATCTTCTTCTAATTCATCTTCAGACTCTACATCAGATATTTCTTCAGGCTCGTTATCTAATTCATCATCAGTTCATTCATCAGGTCAGTCACATTCAGGACCATCGACTAGAGTTACATCACCTAGATTGGTTGATCCCTCGGTTAGGACTTCACGATGTAGTGATGCTTTTATGCGTTGGAGGTCTGCACCATTGTCTACTCTTTACCCACCTACGACATCAGAGTCATCCCTAGATTCATTTTCTGAGAGGTCATTGGATTCATCTTCACCTTCTGTTGGACCATCTCGTAAGAGATGTAGGTCCCCTGCTACTTTGGTACTATCATCTACTCTTGCTTCAAGATTGATAGCCCCTGCTCTTGCTGATCTTCCGCCTCGCAAGAGGTTTAGAGATTCATACTCATCCGAGGTTAGTAGAGAGGAGCATCTCGAGATGGGTAGTGCTGATGTAGAGACTATTGCAGATTTAGGTATTAGTAAGGGAGTTAGAGCTCATACTAAGGATGGTATAGATTTGGGTGTTGAGGTTGCTACTAGTGATATTAGGGAGGATGGGGAGGAGTTTGAGTCAGAGGCTAGTGAGGGAGGCACGATGGAGATTAATGTAGATCCTTTAGCTATTGCTGATATTTCTGAGCTTACTAGAGGAGATGCTCCTGGTCTTGAGGGTACTCTTTATGATATATCTCATTATATGACTGAGGTTCCTTTTGATAGGATTATAGAGTTTGAGACTGCTTAGCGACAGTTGGAGATTGGTCAGTTAGAGGCTAGTAGAGAGAGTTCGTTTAGCTGATAGGGTTAGGAGTCTAGGATGGGAGAACCTTGGGTTCAAGCTTTGTTGTATATCGAGAGAGATCGTGTCGACAGTCTTCGTCGTCACATGGCACTTTTTCAAGAGGAGTTTCGTCAAGTTCGTATGGATCATGATGATACTCAGAGGAGACTTAGGAGGTTAGAGTCACTTGTTGAGAGACGCTTTGGATTTTGCTGTTAGTTATGTAGTATCATGGTTAAGTAGTACATTAGAAAAGCTTGTTTTGATTCTCTGGCGTGTTTATCTTTATTGTTATTTACTTGTTCTGGCAAAACATGTTTCATTGTATTTTCCTTTATAAATCTTATTTACCAACTATAGTGGTTATATCGCGTATCGAATCTCACCATGTGCTATGTCTTGTAAGGTAGAACAATGACTATCACTCGTTATGGTATGACCTTGAAGGCAATCAAAGAACTCATTAACCGACGAGTGGAAGAAGCATTGGCTGCTTATGAGGCAACCCGTGTTGCCAATGCTCTTGAGGATGAAAGTCAAAGCCAAAACGGTAGTGACGGCAATAATGGAAATGGTGGAAATAAAAATGGTGGAAATGGAAATCCAAATGAGAATGATAGAGGTGCTAGGCCTGTTGCTTGACAATATACTTACCAGGATTTCATGAAGTGTCAACCACACAACTTCAGGGGAACGGAAGGAGTTGTTAGGTTGATAAGGTGGTTTGAGAAGATGGAAACGGTATTCCATATCTGCAATTGTTTAGAGAAATACCAAGTCAAGTATGCTACTTGCACACTGTTAAACAGTGCACTAACTTGGTGGAACTCACATAAGAGAACTATTAGAGTGTATGCTGCAATTGCCATGTCATAAAAATAACTCATGAAGCTAATGGCTGAAGTGTACTGCCCGTGAACCGAAATTCAAAAGATGGAATCTCCCACTGGTAATTTGATCCAAGAAAAACTATACACGATTTGGCTGCTTATACTCAAAGATTCCAAGAGCTTACAATGTTGTGCACCAAGATGGTTCCCAAAGAGTAGGATCGAGTTGAGAAGGTTATTGGTGGTCTCCCGGATAATATCCAGGGATATATGATTGCTGCAGAACCTACAAGACTACAAGATGTTGTTCGGATTGCTAACAACTTAATAGACCAAAAGTTGAAGGGTTATGCTCTAAAAAGTACTGAGAACAAAAGAAAGTTTGATAACAGCCAGAAGGAAAACCGTAGACAGCACCATTCAAAAGACAGAATGTTAGATGACAGAATATAGCAAGAGCCTACACGAATGGCAAGAACGAAAGAAGAGTGTATAATGGACCACTACCTCTCTGCAATAAGTGTAAATTTCATCATGAAGGGCCATGCACTATAAGATATGGAAGTGTAACAAGGTTAGGCATTTGACCCAGGAATGTAAGGCCACAAATTCCACTACTTCCAATTAGAGGTGTCAAGTAATGAATCAGAGAGTTGTAACTTGTTTCGAGTGTGGAAGGCAAGGACACTACAAGAGTGATTGCCCAAAGCTGAAAGATCAGAACCGTGGAAACAAAACTAGGAACAAAAATAAGATTGGTGAAGCAAGAGGAAAATCATATGTGCAAGGTGGAGGAGACGCTAACCCCGACTCAAACGTAGTTACGGGTACGTTTCTTCTCAACAACCATTATGCTTTTGTATTATTTGATTCGGGTGCCGATCAAAGTTTTGTGTCGACTACTTACTTTATCTTACTTGATATAATCCCCAATACTTTAGACGTTAGCTATGCTGTCAAATTAGCCGACAGGAGAATTTTTGAAACTAATACCGTACTTAGAGGCTGTACGTTAGGATTATTAGGTCACCCATTAAATATTGACCTAATGCTAGTAGAACTTGGTAGTTTTGACGTCGTCGTCGGCATGGATTGGTTAGCGAACCATGATGAGGTGATCGTGTGTGATGAAAAGATTGTGCAGATTCCCTATGGAGATGAAGTTTTGATAGTTCAAGGTGAAAGAAGTGGCAAAGGAAAGAAGTCGAGGTTGAGAATTATATCGTGCACCAAGACTCAGCAATATATTAAGAAAGGTTGCCTAATTTTTTTGGCACAAGTTATGAGGAAGGAAACCAAAGACAGGTCAGAGGAGAAGTGACTTGAGGATGTGCCTACTGTACGAGGCTTTCCGGAGGTATTCCTAAAATATTTGATTGGATTACCACCAACATGACAAGTTAAATTCCAAATCGACTTAGTCCTAGGAGTTGCTCCTGTGGCACGAGCCCTGTACAGATTAGCACCGTCGGAACTACAAGAATTGTCTACTCAGCTACAAGAACTTTCTGACAAGGGGTTGATAAGACGGAGTTCAACACCCTGGGGAGCCCCAGTCTTGTTTGTCAAAAAGAAAAATGGATCTTTTCGTATGTGTATCAATTACCGTGAACTAAACAAGCTCACTGTGAATAATCGATATCCACTTCCAAGAATTGACGACTTATTTGATCAGTTGCAAGGATCAAGTGTGTACTCGAAGATCGAGTTGAGGTCTGGTTATCACCAACTCAGAGTTCGTGACGAGGACATTCTAAAGAACGGCGTTTAGGACTCGCTATGGCCACTACGAGTTCCAAGTAATGCCTTTTGGACTGACAAACGCATCGGCGGTATTAATAGACTTGATGAATAGGGTGTGAAAACCTTACTTAGATAAATTTGTGATCATTTTTATCTATGACATCTTGATTTACTCCAAGAGCAAGGAAGAGCATGCAGAACATCTTAAGTTAATTTTGGAGTTGCTTAAGAAGGAAGAATTGTACGCCAAGTTTTCAAAGTGTGAATTTTGGTTGTCAAAGATACGATTCCTTGGTCACGTGATTGATAGAGAAGGCATTCACGTGGACCCAACTAAGATTAATTCAATCAAGGATTGGGCATCACCCAAGACTCTAACAGAAATTTGTCAATTCCTACGTCTTGCCAGCTTTGTACGCCAAGTTTTCAAAGTGTGAATTTTGGTTGTCAAAGATACGATTCCTTGGTCACGTGATTGATAGAGAAGGCATTCACGTGGACCCAACTAAGATTAATTCAATCAAGGATTGGGCATCACCCAAGACTCTAACAGAAATTTGTCAATTCCTACGTCTTGCCAGCTATTACTGACGATTTATCAAAGGTTTCTCGAAGATTGCCAAACCTATGACGAAGTTGACTCAGAAGAACGTGAAATTCGAGTGGACTAAAAAAGCAGAAGCTGTATTCCAACTGCTGAAGCAGAAATTGTGTAGTGCACCGATCTTAGCTTTACCCGAAGGTAGTGAAAACTTCGTGGTTTACTGTGATGCTTCTCATAAGGGGTTGGGCGCGGTTCTTATGAAAAAGGAGAAAGTCATAGCCTACGCATCATGCCAACTTAAGATTTACAAGAAAAATTACACTGCACATGACTTAGAACTTAGAGCGGTGGTGTTTGTTCTCAAAACGTGGAGACATTATTTATACGACACGAAGTGCGTTGTGTTCACTAATCATAAGAGCTTGCAACATATTCTTGATCAGAATAGTTGAACATGAGACAACAAAGATGGTTAGAATTATTGAGTGACTACGACTATGATATTCGTTATCATTCGGGAAAGGCGAACGTGGTGGCAGATGCCTTAAGCCAAAAGGAACGGAATAATCCACTACGACTTCGAGCCTTAATTTTAGCGACTGGTTTGAACCTTCCTGTGCAAAATTTAAACGCTCAAGTTGAGGCAAGAAAGGAAGAGAATTACGGAACCAAAGATTTGGGTGGTATGATTAAGAATCTGGAGCCCCGTGCTGATGGAACGTTATGTTTGAGGAATAAAAGTTGGATACCCTGTTTTGGTGACTTGAGGACTCTGATTATGCATGAGTCGCATAAGTCAAAGTATTCGATCCATCCTGGACCAGACAAGATGTACCAAGACTTAAAGAAACTATATTGTTGGCCAAATATGAAAGCTGAGATTGCCACCTATGTCAGTAAGTGTCTGACTTGTGCAAAAGTTAAGGCCGAATGCCAAAAACCATCTGGTTTGTTAATTTAACCAGTGATCCTGGTATTGAAGTGGGAGAACATTACAATGGATTTCGTTACAAAGTTGCCAAAGACGTCGACGGGTCAAGATGAAATTTGGGTAATTGTTGACCAACTCACCAAGTCTGCTCATTTCTTACCAATGAAGGAAACAATACTCGAAGGAAGTAATCTCAAGACATGGTGTGCCAGTTTTGATTATTTCTGATCGAGATAGTAAGTTTACATCTCATTTCTGGCAATCGTTGAACAAAGCTCTAGGTACTCAATTGGATATGAGTACGGCTTATCACCCGCAGACAGATGGTCAGAGTGAGAGAACCATCCAAACCTAGAAGGACATGTTGTGTGCTTGTGTGATTCATTTTGGGAAAGGTTGGGATAAACACCTACCTTTGGTAGAGTTTTCCTACAACAACAATTAACATACGATTATTAAAGCTGCACCGTTTGAAGCACTGTACGGCCGAAAATGTCGATCGCCTGTCTGTTGGGCTGAGGTTGGAGATGCTTAGCTTACTAGCCATGAGATTATTCATGAAACCACGGAAAAGATCATCCAAATTAAGAATTGTATTCAACCGGCACGTGATAGACAAAAGAGCTACGTCGATAGGAGACGTAAGCCATTGGAATTTCAAGCTGGAGATAAGGTTATGTTAAAAGTATCGTCATGGAAAGGGGTAATACGTTTCGGAAAATGAGGGAAGCTAAATCCTCGTTATATTGGACCTTTCAAAATCCTGGCTAAAGTGGGAACGGTTGCATATCGACTTGAACTCCCAGAGCCACTAAGTTGGGTTCATAGTACTTTTCATGTTTCCAATCTGAATAAGTGTTTCTCTGACGAACCCCTAGCTATTCTGTTGGATGAAATCCAGATTGATGACAAGCTTAATTTCATTGAAGAACCGATTGAAATTATGGATAGAGAAGTTAAACGGCTAAAGCAAAGCTGCATCCCAATTGTGAAAGTCTATTGGAACTCAAGACGAGGTCATGAGTTTACTTGCGAGCGCGAGGACCAAATAAAGAAAAAGTATCCTCGTCTTTTTTCTAACCCTGCACCCGCGTCTAAAGATACGTCTTAATCTTTGAGGACAAACCTCTTTTAACGAGGGAAGGATGTCACACCCGGTAAATTTCAGGTCAATATTTTAAACTTTTTCGATCACTATTTTTGACTTTTAGACGTTAAGTTTGAATCTGGCAGTTTACCTAGAAGTTAACCCGCGTAAATCTAAAAAATGTCACTGGACGCGTTCTGACTTTGGATTATGATTAGTCTAGATATTATATGCATTATTTTATCTTTTCTAAGTGTTTCGTAGATTACGATCACTTCCGATACTTATTTTTACGTTTTGGCGTATAATTTACGTTTTTCGCGTTTTTGATCAAACGGAACCCCGTTGTACCTGTGATTACAAATCATAATAAAAACAATATTAGTGCTGAATACATAATAAGAAGTTGATGACATATTAATATGATTTCAACACAGTGAATCCAGTGTGTGGTAGAGTGAACAAATAAATTAATCAATCTCTGAATTTATGTGGATCATGCGTAGCATATACATGTGAACAAGTTGTATGTATGTCACAAACAAACAACACACACAAACAGTATGTCACTACCCCACAACAAAAGCTCACAAAAGCACTCCCAAAATGCGGAATGCGGGGATGCGGGCCTGGACAGGAAACACGTGTCCGGGGGCGTGACTTTCAAAATATACATCACACAATGATACAAAGAAAATTGGACCTCTTCTTAAAGGGTAGTTTAAAAATCCACCAACAATCGTTGGCATTAATAAAAATAGTTAAAGTTTTACATTATGTTCAAAAAGAAATTACGCGGAAGCGATTTAAAAGTTTTAAAAAAAGTTTGACAAACGCTTTTAAATGGTAATAATATTTCTTAAAAATCAGTCCAATGTAAGGCAGCAACATAAGGTGAGCAACAAAGAACAAAACGACTCCAACATGCTAGATAAGCAAATCATGAGAAAAATTATGCTATACAAAGGTTAACTATAAAGGAGTTGGTGAATTCAAGGATTTGAATTAGTATTAAAGTGGACCACAAGTTCACAATACTACTAACGTGACAGTTTATTTAAGAGTGGACCACAAGTTCACAATACGCACGTGACAGTTATAACAGATACAACTTCACATAAAAAGTATTTACTATTGCTCTAAGCTCATGACACCGAGGCTTAATTCGATGCAGCATATTATATGCCAAACAAGATATTAATTGCCCTAGAGGTATCTGACCAAGATCACCTAGTGAAATCCGACATGGTATATATCCGTTTGTTCGTGTCTCCCGAATCTAGTAAGCGTTACTTACCCGGATAGGGATAATTAGTCCTAATAGATCTATTTACAACATTCACGCTCACTCAACCGGTCCTCCGGTCAAGAAATTAACGGTTCATGATAGTTCGGACATTAGTGGTCTATTCGCAACTTAGGCAACATGTAATAAGGAAAAGGCAACGTAAATAACTGTGTCCATAGTTTAAAAACAAGCAATGTTTCTCACCCCAAAGTAGTAAAGTAAAGATAGTAAAACGTGGGGCTATTAACTCACCTTTAGTAAATGGTAAGATAAATATCAACGAAGAGATATAATGCCAAGAGGTTCTACTTGCGACCTAAATCAATGACGCGTCTTAGAAAGACGAAAAGTATACGAAACTTGTACGAATCATTTATAATAGAAAAAGTCATCCATGAGTGTTTGTGCTTTGACTTAATTAACAAAACGTGACTAAATAAAATTATAGAGTTTTTCGTTAAGTTTCGGCGTTTAACTAAAAATTACCATTTTAGTAAGTTTCTATTTTAGGAAAGTTGTTAGTTTCGGGACGTTAATACCGTCCCCGATATTTGCTTAATCCATATTTCTTTAAACGCACTTGATAATCCTAAACATTTAGCTTCCATGCCTATCTTGCTAAAATTCACTAAACTTACTATTTTTAGTAACCTTAACGCTTTTTCTAAAATATGTTAACGACGTTTTTAATGATACTAATCAATATATATGTGATACTATATGTTTTGTTAGTGTTTTAAAAGCTCAAAACATCTCGAAAGCGTCCGAAAACTCATTTTACTATTCACATCAGCACATATATTAATTATTTTGCCAAAAAATGTTTCAAGTTTTATTTGGCTATAACTTGGCCGTTTTAAGTCTGATTTTAGTGTAGAATACATGAAAATCTATCTACTTTTACGCCTAATGAAAACATTCCTAAGTCGACCAAAACCTCAAAACAATTTTGGATCAGCAACTATGTATTTCACAAACGCTTTCAAAAATCACACCAAACTTCATAATAGTGCCTAATCTAGTCTAATCTCCATTCACGACTAACCCACAACAAAACCACACCTAAAACTAACCTAATCCCTTCATTTCTGTTGTTGCAACTCGCTTTTCAACTCACCTCACCAAGTTCACAAGATCATAAACATATTGTTTCTACTTTTATAAAAGATGACAAGATATTATTTCTTTTCTTTTTGAAAAATCAACACAAACACCATAGGAATCATAAATCTATGCAAGAATATAAACATATGTAGAATGAAAGTATAAGTTTCAAGATGAGCTTACACAAATGAATAACAAGCTTAAGAAAACAAAAGGACGAAGATAGAAGACTTGGATCTTGAAAAACCCAAATAATAACCAAACCCTAATTTGTAGATCTTGAATTAAACCCTTAAATCAATTAACCAATACTTTAAACCACCTTAGATAACCTTAGAAATGAACCTATTATGCTTATATTATGCAAAAAATCAAAGATATAGAAACCCTAAAAGGGGTGTTTGTTGCCAAGAAAGGGAAAAAAGAGAGATGAGAATTTTTTGAGGCTATGAAATGAGAGTGAAACCCTAAGTTGTGATATGTGTATGTATTTATAGGCCAAGCATTAGGGTTTTGAGTAAATACATGTCCAAGTAAGTAACCAACTCACACCAAAGTATGTGTGTGTGTGTTCGGCAAAGGCAAGCCACAAAGACCATATGGTTCAATTTTTAGGACCATGGTTCATGTATAACAAATCTTGGTTTGAATTTCTAGTCAAAGCTTAGAAAATGTGTAAGTAAACATTTGTCTTGATCGTGGATGGTTATGTGTGCATGAGATGGACTTCCTCATGTGTCACTTTCATACACATGCATGGGACTTTCAGAAAAAGATGCCTTTGATTTAATTTCAAAGCTTATGATTGTGGTTGGGCTTAGGGCGTCCCCCCAAATAATAAGAGGGGGAACATGAACGAAAATTTTGACTTATCAACACGAGATGAATGATAACTAAAGTTTACACGAAAAGATTTCGGGTTTCCAGGGTTCAGTTTGATCAAAAACGCGAAAAACGTAAATTAAACGTTAAAACATAAAAATAAGTATCGAAAGTGATCGTAAACTACGAAACACTTAGAAAAGATAAAATAACTCTTATAATATCTAAACTGATCAAAATCCGAAGTCAGAACGCGTCGATGACTTTTTCAATTTCGCGGGTTTAACTTCCCAACACCGCCAGAATCAAACGCACGTTTAGGCAAAAATAATGATCAAAAAAGTTTAAAATATTGACCTGAAATTTACGGGGTGTGACATCCTTCCCGTTAAAAGGAGCATTGACCTCAAAGCTTAAACGTATCTTAGACACAGGTGCAGGGTTAGCAAAAAGATGAGGATACTTTTTCTTCATTTAGTCCTCGCGCTCCCAAGTAAACTCATGACCTCGTCTTGAGTTCCAACGGACTTTCACAATTAGGATGCAGATTTGCTTTAGCCGTTTAACTTCTTGATCCATAATTTCAACCGGTTCTTCAATGAAATTAAGCTTGTCATCAATCTGGATTTCATCCAACGGAATAGCTAGGGGTTCGTCGGAGAAACACTTATTCAGATTGGAAACGTGAAAAGTACTATGAACCCGACTTAGTTGCTTTGGGAGTTCAAGTCGATATGCAACCGTTCCCACTTTAGCAAGGATTTTGAAAGGTCCAATATAACGAGGATTTAGCTTCCCTCATTTACCGAAACGTATTACCCCTTTCCATGGCGATACTTTCAACATAACCTTATCTCCAGCTTGAAATTCCAATGGCTTACGTCTCCTATCGGCGTAGCTCTTTTGTCTATCACGTGCCGCTTGAATACACTTCTTGATTTGGATGATCTTTTCTGTGGTTTCATGAATAATCTCATGGCCAGTAAGCTGAGCATCTCCAACCTCAGCCCAACAGACAGGCGATCGACATTTTTGGCCGTACAGTGCTTCAAACGGTGCAGCTTTGATACTCGTATGTTAACTGTTGTTGTAGGAAAACTCCACCAAAGGTAGGTGTTTATCCCAACCTTTCCTAAAATGAATCACACAAGCACACAACATGTCCTTCAAGGTTTGGATGGTTCTCTCACTCTGACCATCCGTATGCGGGTGATAAGCCGTACTCATATCCAATTGAGTACCTAGAGCTTTGTTCAACGATTGCCACAAATGAGATGTAAACTTACTATCTCGATCAGAAATAATCAAAACTGGCACACCATGTCTTGAGACTACTTCCTTTGAGTATTGTATCGTTAACTTTTCCATCGAGTTAGTTTCCTTCATTGGTAAGAAATGAGCAGACTTGGTGAGTTGGTCAACAATTACCCAAATTTCATCTTGACCCGTCGACGTCTTTGGCAACTTTGTAACGAAATCCATTGTAATGTTATCCCACTTCAATACCAGGATCACTGGTTAAACCAACAAACCGGATGTTTTTTAGCATTCGTGCTAGGTTGGCTCGCTAGGGATTAGTATGCCACTATAATTAACATAAAATGTCGTAGAGTGTTCTTAACTTTGTGACCTCGACCTATGGCTTTGCGTACCAAATCACTCCAAGACGAACCCACGAGACTTTCGCTTTGCAGTTGGGGCGTCACAGCTTCGTTAAAGAGAAAACCCATTATCTCGATGGTTTCGTACTAAGACCCCACTATACTTAACAAATATTCACTGCTGGAGACGCACCTCCAATGCATGCCAACAGCCACACAAGACCGCTGCCTTGTGGTGTCTGTTGTGCGCAATGATAAAAAAAAAACAAAAAAGAAAGGGACCACAGCATCGCTTTGGGTCTAATCATGCGCATTACCAAACGTCCTTGTGTCCTCAACGATAAAGGCGACCTTGTGATAAAACTTATAGGTCGAGATCGTGCGGGTTAATGTGGAGTTAATTATGCATGTTTGTGTATACAATGTGGGGAAGAAGAAAACCTAGATGGAAACTATTAAGGGTGCGTTTGGTGCAAGAAAATAACACCGCAGCAGTGGCTGTCAAACCCACTTTGGTAAACCTAAAAATCAAACAAGGAAGGGAAAGGGGGGCCCATGTGGGGTTATATTATGAATAATACTTGTGATATTAACTTGTAAATTTTTGGTACTTAAAGAGTATGTGTATCATGCACGTTTTTTAAGTCTTTCATTTGTCCCTCGTCAGACCCAAACGAAGATGGTAAGATTCCTTGCAAGTTATAAGACAATGAAAAAAACAACGACTTTTTGACGAATTAGAGTAATAGATAACAATAATTAATTATAAACAAAATTAGCACGGTAATATATAATCTTTGACATTAAAATAAATAAAAGTCATTCTGGTTTTAAAACTTAGAAATTAAAAATATGAAAAACCAAACTGTCGATAATCATCATTTTAAAGAAATTAAGGGTTAGAATGTGGACAAGATGGAAACTTTAAAGGGTATAGCGGTAAATATTTACAATATCTTTATAACTTAATTAAACGAGTCCGATCGAACCGCGAGAATAAAAACTGATGAGCTTAGGATAAATTTTTCAACTTGTAACGGTGTAAATAAATATAAACTTATAACTCACATATGATATCTATAACTTTTCTTGAGAGTAGAAAACTTGTAACATAGGTTACATATAAAAGTATTAATTCCTTATATGTACTTGTTGTCCGTACAGTCATCCATAGAGCCAACGGTTAAATAACATTTGAAAACACAAAACTTACCTCATAAAACGACCATTGCCTTTTGAACCATTTGCATAATTTATTTCGACATTAAGAGGTAAATTTAACTCAGGTTTGTTTTTAATTACTTAGGTGTTTGACGAGTCACTATTTTGACGTGCCTAATCCAATATCAATCTCCAGACGATTACCCTGTCAAGGTAAGTTTTCCATAGCCTCCGACTCTCCTGTTTTAAATCATCTTTTGGGCGAGTACATGCTTATTTCATACGTATCAAACAAAGTACAATTTACTCATTACTAATTGGTCTAATCCCTATTTAACCCAAGTTGCTATCTTCTGCCCAATTTATCAGAACCTTAATTACATTGTAACGCGATTGTTATGGATAAGATCTATCAGGATTTACATCCCTGTTTGGCTTGGACTGACATAGTCAAGCAAAATTCAAGTTGAGTCAATTACGGGTGTCCCGGGTTAGGAAACACCTTTAAGGCTTTCTTTCATTGTTGGTAAATGTTAACGCTTCGGTGTCATGAGCTAGACAATAATAATGCAAATTAATATGACAATTGTAGCTGTTATATTTGTCATATGTTGGATGAAATCTTGTGATGCATAAACACTACAGTTTTTTTCCAGCTTAAACAAACCATAAACCCACCAACTTCTACGTTGACACTTTAGCAATGTTTTTCTCAGTTTAAGAACAAGATGCTATAAAGTCTCATGCATGCAGGTCAATTACAAGTTTTCTTCTGAAGATCACTTATACTATTTTAAAAACGATGTCGTATTGTCTATTTTTATGCTTCCACTAAATGTTTAAACAATTATTAATTATCCTATTCAAGTGTTCAATTTTCTTATAACTCCATATAAGGTCGTTTTTGTATTGCTTAGAAGTATCATAATCATAGATGTTTTTTTTCACACGCCCTCAAGGTTGGCCATTATAACTCTGAAATTTTGGGGTGTGACAGATTGGATCAAAAGCTCGAGTTATAAAACTAGGTTGCATTAGGTAGCACTAGAACTATAACTATTTACTGCTTAACAATCATTATTATGCTTTCTATTACTGGCATTGCTAACTGGTCTTCTCAATATGGTACATAGGAATCAACAATCAAAGGAGTACATATATATATATATATATATTAAAATGGGATACATGTGAAATAGACATATATGAGATACATATACTTAATATGGGTTACATGTATATTAAACAGGCTTAACTATGCGTATTTTGAAATATACATATATCCTTATTTCATATTTTCATGTCTCAGCAACATGTCGAACTCAGACGAATTGAGACACACCGATAACACTACACTGGTACCTCCCAGACTCCCCGACACACTTCTCCATGTGTATCACAGGAGACGTCCTACTCTCAGATTACTTATTTTGCCATCCGTATTACCATTTCCTCAACTAGTAACGTACTACTCGATGTCTTGTTTTACCCCATTAAGCCTAAAGCCAAATCTTGTTGAACGTGCCAGAATTTCTGCTATTAACCTTGATGATTATCAACTTGATCCTGTTACTCCACCACCCTTGCCTTCATCCCCATTCTCGATGGCTGCTTACCAGCGGATGATTGCTGAAACAGACCCTACCCAGAGAGAAGAAGCTCTAACTGCCTACGGGACTGAAACTTTTCAGAGTTCAGTGCCTGTCCCCGAGACAGCCTTGACCGTATGCACGACGCGCCTTAGAGGACAATTGCATACCATTCTCGAGACATGGACCGTTACTCAAATGCCTGTTTGGAGGAGTTAGAAGTCTTCATAACACTGTGGGATGTAAAGCCCCGAGTTGAGGAAAGTTCATTAGAAACACTATCTGTGGACGAATTGATTACTCAACTTAGACAGATGTGTGAGGATGCAGAGGATCGTGCTAGTAATGCCCAGGAAGAAGCACGGCAGAAGAGGAAGGAGGCACTCGAGAAAGTGGTCCAGCAAATCTATCGTAACAACAACTAGTTTTATTTCTGTCTTTTGTACAACCACTAAGCTATGGGTTTGTCACGGCTAGTGAACTCTTGTATTCCCTTACTCTTGAAATGAGTATCGTGTTTGCGAATAATAACAGTATTAATTTCAAAATACATGCCATTTGTAGTAACGTGATTTTCCTTACACATATAACTTTCGTACAGGTCATAACTGTCATTTCATTGTCCCTCTTATAGAAAATGGCACCCGGACGACGCCCAACTGGTGACCGAAACCCTCCAGTCAACCGATCGACCAACCGAAACAATGTGGACATTAACAATGGCATTGATACTCAGATGCTCAACCAGCTCATTGCCACAAGAGTAGCTGAAGCACTTGCAGCTGCCGCTGTGACTCATGCTGCAAGCACTCAAGAAGAGACCAACCTATGATCCAACTCTTCCCAGAATAAGGCATGCAACTACAAGGAATTCCGTGCAGTTATGCATGAAAACTTCTGTGGTACTGAAGGTGCTGTAGGCTTAACCCGATGGTTTGAGAAACTAGAATCTCAATTCGGGATTAGCAACGTTGCAGAAGGGGACAGAGTCAAATTTGCTTCTAGCACACTGCTAGATGGTGCTTTAACTTGGTGGAACGTGTATGTTCGTTCTGTTACTCTCGATACCGCTCATGCAACACCTTGGAGTGATTTCAAGGCTATGTTTATCCGGAAGTACTGCCCTCGAAATGAAGTCAAGCAAATGGAAAATGAACTGTGGAATTTAAAGGTGAAAGGCACAAACCTTACCGCCTACAATCAACGATTCCAAGAACTCATCCTCTTATGCCCTGAAATGGTACCCAACGCCGACCGGTTGTTGGAACGTTACATCGAAGGTCTACCTTTGAGCATCAAGGGTAACGTAACCTCGTCCAAACCAGTGGACTTGCATGAAGCAATTGACATGGCTCAAGGTTTGATGTACCAAGTGGTCCAAGAGTTAGGAGAAAACTCGGGTGACAAGCGGAAATGGAACGGAAACCACTACAACCACAACCCCAACAACACCAACAACACTAGCAACCTCAACCCGAACAAACGCCCAGAGACAGCAAGGGTGTTTTCAGCTGGGCAAGGTTCTTATGCTGGCAAGTTACCTCACTGCGGAAAGTGTGGACGACACCACACTGACGCATGCCCTCCTGCTTGTTACAATTGTGGAAAGGCAGGACATAAGGCCAAAGACTGCCGAGCTCCACCTCGCCTTGCAAACCAAAGAGGACTTGGAAGCCAAGGAGGACAGGGAAGTGATGTTACTTGTTTCGGATGTGGCGAAAAAGAACATTACAAGAACAAGTGTCCGAGCAATGGGAATCAAGGCGGTAGAAATCAAATTCGAGGCAACCCGCAGAACCCTCAGAACAATCAAAGGCAGAATCAAGGGAACCCTAAGGGAAATAACCAAGCATCAACCAGTACTCAAGGAGGACGCAGGGCACCTGGCAGAGTATACAGCCTATGTGCTAAAGCAGCAGTGAAAGATAACAATGTGGTAAATGGTACGTTCCTGATCAATAATGTCTATGCTTCAGTACTATTTGACACGGGTGCGGATAGAAGTTTTGTGTCTTAGGCTTTTAGTAAATATATAGACGTCACTCCTACAACCCTAGATACTAATTATGATGTGGAGTTAGCCGACAGAAAGTCACTAACCATAAACACTATTTTAAGAGGGTGTACTCTTAACTTCCAAAATCACCTGTTCGAAATCGAATTACTCCCTATAGAACTAGGAAGTTTTGACGTCATCGTCGGAATGGATTGGATGGCCGAACATCGCGCAGAAGTTGTATGTTATGAGAAGTACATTCGTGTTCCGTACAAAAATGATATGCTAATCATACAAGGCAAAAGGAGCAGAACTAAAAGCGAATCGAGATTAGAAGTCATCTCGAGCATCAGGACACAGAAGTACATCGACCAAGGATGTCAAGTGTTCTTGATTCAAATGACGAAGGAAGAGAAAGCCGAAACCCTAGAGAGGCGAATTGAAGATGTGCCTATTGTCAGAGACTTTCTGAAAGTATTTCCTGAAGATTTGCCAGGATTACCCCCGACACGCCAAGTAGAGTTTCATATCGAGTTAATACCCGAAGCTGCACCGGTTGCACGCGCACCATATCGTCTTCCACCTACAGAGATGAAAGAGCTAGCCGAACAACTAAAAGAACTTTCTGACAAAGGTTTTATAAGACCAAGTTCCTCTCCGTGGGGAGCACCAATCTTGTTTGTCAAAAAGAAAGATGGATCTTTTCGGATGTGTATCGATTACCGTGAGTTGAACAAACTTACAGTGAAAAATCGTTATCCCTTACCAAGGATCGATGACTTATTCGATCAGTTGCAAGGATCCAGCATCTACTCAAAAATTGACTTAAGGTCAGGTTATCATCAGTTAAGGGTTAGAGAAGAAGATATTCCCAAGACTGCTTTCAGAACACGATATGGACACTATGAGTTCTGAGTTATGCCTTTTGGTTTGACCAACGCACCTGCGGTGTTCATGGATCTCATGAACCGTGTGTGCAAACCATACTTGGATAAGTTTGTGATTGTGTTCATCGACGACATTCTCATATACTCCCGCAATGAGAAAGAACACGAAGAACACCTGAAAACTATTCTGGAGTTGCTGAAGAAGGAAGAACTGTATGCCAAGTTTTCTAAGTGTGAATTTTGGATCAATACGGTAAAATTCCTTGGTCACGTGATTGATAGCAGTGGTATTCACGTAGACCCAGCTAAGATTGAAGCTGTTAAGAATTGGGCATCTCCAACTACTCCTTCGGAGATTCGCCAGTTCTTAGGTCTTGCAGGTTACTATAGGAGATTCATTGAAGGATTCTCCAAAATAGCTAAGCCTATGACTAAGCTTACACAGAAGAACCAAAAGTTTAATTAGGGTGAGGAACAGGAAGAAGCTTTTCAACTATTGAAACAGAAACTATGTGTTGCACCTATCTTAGCACTACCGGAAGGCAGTGAAGATTTTGTGGTGTACTGTGATGCATCCATAAAAGGGTTAGGTGCGGTACTGATGCAGAGAATGAAGGTTATTGCATACGCTTCTAGGCAACTAAAAATTCACAAGAAGAACTACACCACTCATGATCTAGAATTAGGAGCGGTAGTGTTCGCCCTAAAGATCTGGAGACACTATTTGTATGGCACGAAGTGTGTAGTGTTCACCGACCACAAGAGTCTACAACATATCCTAGACCAAAAAGATCTCAACATGAGGCAACGCCGATGGATAGAACTCCTAAGTGATTACGATTGTGAAATTCGTTATCACCCGGGTAAGGCAAATGTCGTAGCAGATGCTTTGAGTCGAAAGGAAAGAATCAAACCATTGCAAGTAAGAGCCTTGGTTATGACCATTGGCTTAGACCTTCCATCATGAATCCTTGAGGCTCAGAGAGAAGCAGTCAAGATTGAAAACCTTGAAGCAGAAGATATCAGTGGCATGCTAAGGAAATTAGAAGCCCGCGCTGATGGAACATTATGTTTGGATAATAGAAGTTGGTTACCATGTTACGGTGACACGAGACCTTTGATTATCCACGAGTCACATAAGTCAAAGTATTCTATTCATCCAGGAGCCGATAAGATGTACCATGACTTGAAGATGTTATACTGGTGGCCAAATATGAAGGCTGACATCGCCACATATGTCAGCAAATGCCTGACTTGTGCTAAGGTTAAGGCCGAACATCAGAGGCCCTCTGGTTTATTGGTCCAACCCGATATACCAGAATGGAAATGGGAGAATATAACAATGATTTCAAAACCAAACTAACCCAAAACGGCAGCAGGATACGATTCGATTTGGGTCATTGTTGATCGTCTTACTAAGTCTGCTCACTTTTTGCCAATGAAGGAGACGGATTCAACAGAAAAATTGACGAGGCTGTACATGAAGGAGATAGTAGCAAGACATGGAATACCGGTGTCAATCATCTCCGATCGTGATAGTCATTTCACCTCGAGAGTTTGGCAATCCTTGCATGAGGCATTAGGTACGCAGTTGAACCTGAGTACTGCCTATCACCCTCAGACCGATGGTCAGAGTGAGAAACATCCTGACATAAGAGGAACATGCTAAGAGCTTGTGTGATTGACTTTGAAAATGGTTGGGATAGACATTTACCCCTAGTAGAATTCTCGTACAATAACAGTTATCACACGAGCATTAAAGCTGCACCGTTCGAAGCACTTTACGGTAGGAAGTGTCGATCGCCTGTTTGTTGGGCTGAAGTTGGAGAAGCACAACTTACCGGACCAGAGATTATTCACGAGACTACAGAAAAGATTTTCAAGATTAGGGATCGCATGCAAGCGGCACGTGATCGACAAAAGAGCTATGCTGACAAGAGGCGTAGGCCCCTTGAATTTGAAGTCGGAGATAAGGTTATGCTCAAGGTCGCACCTTGGAAGGGTGTGATACGATTGGAAAGCGTGAATTTTGAACTCCTCGCTAAATTGGACCCTTCAGAATCCCTAGAAAGATTGGGTCCAGTTAGCTACCGTTGAGATTACCTTCAAAGAACTATTTGTCCGAGATACACAACGTGTGTCACCTTTCAATCAAAGAAAGTGTTTATCTGATGACACACTCGTTATTCCTTTGGAAGAAATCCAACTCGACGACAAACTCAACTTCGTTGAAGAACCCGTAGAGATTATGGACCGCGAGGTCAAGCAACTTAAACGAAGCCGTATACCTATCATTAAAGTCCGTTGGAATGCACGTAGAGGTCCAGAGTACACGTGGGAACGCGAAGACCAGTTCAGGGAGAAATACCCTCACCTATTCACAAACCCACGATCTACCACAACGTCTTGATTTCGGGACGAAATCGCATAACATGGGGCGGATGTGACACCTCAGAAAAATGTAGAACTTTTATCCCGTTATGCAAAGTATGTATCGCAAACTATTTCAAAAGTATCGTTATTTTTCTAATAAAAGTTGTCCTTCAAGCGGTATGCAATATTATGTGCTAGTCAAGAGTTATAATAACGCGCATAAATCGTCATTTTAATTACGAATCAAAAAGGGGTACTTTAGAGATCGCGTAACAATAAAAATCATATTTTATTTTTACGCCACGTGAATCAACGTCGCACGACTATATGAACCCATTCACACTTCAATAAACAAAATATAAAAGAACCAATATTTATACATTACTAGATAAGTAATACGACTTGACGTTCGTTTCCTCTTCAAAACTCAAATGTACAAATTCATATCAAGTCAATCAGTAACAAATTCAAAATGGGCAAGCCAACACCATCATTGCATTTCATACAATGTCCTACAACCTTTTGAAAATACTCAACTATTACGTCTTGTTTCAATTGCATTCTCAAATCAAATCAACCAATAGTAGTTATCCTTTCACAGTATTATAAAAAGAATGATCATTACAAATAGTATCACAAACAAACAGTGTATATGAATTATACATTTCTCATGCAATCTTCAGTAACCTATCACACAAAATGAGTATAAAAAGGGAACCATGCACTAGCTATTTTCATCACAACTAAAACCTAAAAACAAAAAGAAGGATAAACGGTTCGAGTTTAAATTACATTGAGGGCACAAGCTAGGTGAACGACGGGTTATAAAGGAGTGAAGCAAGAGAGGTTCGAGTTCTTTCATCACCACCATCTTCCTCGCTTGGACCTTCGTAAGCTCTTTTCTATTCCTTGCTTAACGATTTTCATGCTATGTTGCATACCCATATAGTCTCATTTACACGAGTCTCGACCTCGCATGATATTCACACGACTTATAACCAAAGCATGCATGATAAGTACGTGCACATACGAACACTTTAATCGTGGCATACATAAAATGCCAACATATAATAAATTTGTAAAAGAAGTATCACGCATGAAACAACAACCTGACCTTGCAAAGGCCACATTAACCTTAGTAAGCCGGTCAAAGGCCTCGACTATGCCTAGATTATATATGACACAAAATGCACGCATGCCTTGTGCTTGCGCACGCATACAAGAACCCTCGCCACGCACATAAAATACCAACTAAAACCAAGCTTGTAGACTACACCTTCCACGTAAAAGTCTAGTAACGAGACCAGAAACCTTGTAAAAACTTTAAGTATGCCGTGACCAACGATTGGCTTGTAAGGGGTTAACAAACCCTAGGGTTTCGCACGATATATGAGGAAACCCTCATACGAGGCCCTCGACGTGTAACATGAGCAGACCCACGAAAACCAAGCCAAGCCACAGCCGAGTCTTGCTCGCTGTGGGTGCGACATTTGCGCTGCGAGAAAGAGCACGCCATGCGCGTTGTTTTGAAACAAAAACCTCCACTCGCATCGCTTGTTAGCAGGCGATTAATAACAAGTGAATGCTTGCTGTTGCGACTACGTTTCTGCAGGAAACGAGGAGTCGATTGGTATTTCAAATTTTAACTAAAGTTGCTAAGTACACGAGTCATGATCATATTCAAACATATATATATAAACTGAAGCATGCTTGTTGCTGCGTCTGATGGACAAAAAGAAAAGGGAAGAAGTAAACACACGACATATAATATATATTTACATGCGAGTTATATACATGCACGCGTTTGCAATGTAAAGGAGAAGAGAACCAAAATAGAAATATGCGAAAATAGAAAGAAAACTTAAATATATACATGTGGGTTTCGGTGGGAAGTCAGGAACTGAAAATAGTGAGTTGAAAAGCTCACTATTGTTGCATCATTTGGGGCAGCAAAAGAGAAAGGAAAAGAATGCACCACGTGAGGTTATGTACTTATGGGATGGTAGAAAACACAAGTCAAGTGGGTACACCCACTGCCCCTCGACAAAAACAGAAAAAGAAAATAGTAAAAGGGGTGGCTATATGGGGTTTATTATTGAATGGGTACTAGTAAAGTTTACTTGTAAATATAAACGCAGGAAATGTAGAAACGTACGTGTGTCGAGACTTGAACGAAAGGGGGTAAACACATTATCGAGACCGGAATTACTTGAAAGTTGGAAGATTATAAAACCACGTTTTTTTTCTTTTGCCAAAGGTAACGAAATTTATTTACAAATCTCGGTTCGAGCCCCAAAGGGGTTGACAACTTAATAACGAGTACATTTATTTAATAAGTATATATTTAGTTAACGTAAATCGTTAAAAAGAGATTTAGATGGTTTAAAAGATATTAACAATAGAACCGAAACTTTAAACGAGTTTATCTCGCCATAAATTTTAGTTAACACTAAAAATAATTCCATATTCCAAAAACTTATTTGATTGTAAAAAATGAATAAAGCATGATCGAAATACGATTAAAATAAAAGTAACATAAAAGTATAGCAAATTAATTTACGACGGCGATATAAATAAACAAGAAGATAAATGTACTTAGTAACTTGCAAATAAAGTTTATATTCTCTTTAGATAAAAATCGCATGGACTTGTGAATATGAATTGTGTCACGTGATAGTATAAAAATTCCTGTATACATATTTATAAGTCGTCCCTAGAGCCAACGGGTTACCCAACACATTGAAAACGTAAAACATTAACCCCTAAACAACCAAGCCTTTTGACCAATTGCATAATTCATTGCATATGTTTAGAACGTAGACTCAGACTTTGTCATAATTATTTAGGTGTTTGACTGCATTACTCTTGACGTGCATTGAACTATATTCAGTTACAGACGATTTACCAACAAGGTGAGTTTTCATAGCCCCTACTCTACTGTTTAAATCATCTTTTGGGGTGAGAACATTGCTTATTTTAAACGTGTGAATACAAGTGCAATTACTCATTACTGATTGGTCTAAGTCCCGATTTAACCCAAGTTGCTATTTGCCCGAATTATCATGAACCGTCAATCTTTGTGAGCGCGAATGTTATGGATAGATCTATCGGGATTGACAATCCCTGTTTGTCTTGGACTGACATTAGTCAAGCAAACACAGTTTCATTTGAGTCAGATTACGGGTGTCCCGGGTTAGACACCTGCAAGGGCATTCATTTATTGTTGGTATATGTTAATGCTTCGGTGTCATGAGCTTAGACAATAGTAATGCAATTTATATGACTTTGTATCTGTTATATTGTCATATGTGGATGAAATCTTGTGATTCACAAACACTACATTTTCTGCTTAAACAAACCTATGAACTCACCAACTTTATGTTGACACTTTAGCAATGTTTTCTCAGGTATTAAGAATGAAGATGCTATATGAAGTCTCATGCATTGCAGTCATTTTCCAGTTATCTGAAGATCACTTGTAAAAAACAATGTTGTATTGTCTAATTATGCTTCCGCTGAATGTTCAAACGATTTATCATTTCCTAATTCAAGTGTTCGATTTTCTTAAAACGTCTCATATAGAGGTCGTTTCTGTAATTGCTATAGTAGTTATTATAATCAAGAAGTCACGCACCCGTCGGTTGCCCTTATACTCTGAATATTTTCGGGGTGTGATAATCATACACATCCTATCCATGAGACGCTATTAATCCTTGGATTTCGTGCGTAATTGTCATAATTATATATATTTAATTTAGTCCAAATTACCTTTTATGCTGAATTATCCAATATATTACCCATCATTTAAAGGAATAAAAAATGAAAAATAAAGGAATAGTTTCTAAGGCTTATTTCCCCTACACTTAAGTTGAACATTGTCTCTAATGTTCTATAGAAGTACCCGTAAAACGAATAAATGGATAAGAAAACAAGGAAAAGAAACTAGTATTCCCTTGGTTTGCTCATTAATAGAGAAGAAACATGTGATAACTGGTTAAATCGTCCTCCAAGAATTGTCCAATGAAACTTCCTAAGAACTTCCAAGCTTCTTCTCGTCAAATATAACCTGTAATCAAAGACAAAGACAACTACACCAAGCATAAAATCGGCGGGATAGATATAAATACAATGAGAGTTTAGGGTTTTGACTCTATGAAAACAGTAAAGATAGGATGAGAGTAATGATGTAATCATAGGTTTATGCAGGTTTACAAAAGAATTACAAATTTTAAATATTGAACATTTTATTTTTCATAAATATTTGAAAATTTTTGAATTTTTACATTACTGGAGACGCGACGCCGTCGGGTGTTAATCCCGACGCCGTCTCCAGGGTCTGTAAAAATTTCTTCTTCGTTTTTAATGAGAAATTTCCTGCACGCAATTTTATTAGTTAAATCTGAAGAAAGCACTGCATAAAAACCTGGAATTAATCGTTACAATCATATGACTCGAAACTGACGCGAATTAATCTTAAATAATATATTTAAATGTTTGAATTTTGGTTCTTAAAAACCGGATATATTCCCCTACATTTTTTGTTATAAAATACCTTTGATTAGCAAAAATAGCGAAGTTATAAACAAACAAAGCATGATTACAAAATTCATTCAAACATAATAAAACAAACAATAAAGAATTAAAACTCATGACACTCTTAAGTGCGGGAAAAATAAACATTGGGTTGCCTCCCAAGAAGCGCTTTTCTTTATTTATGAGTCTTGTAGCTAGACTCGAAGTCATACGTCCTTACGTGACTTCTCCTTTGTTTCTCTTGGCCTTCATGGCTATCAAGCTCCGAATGGCTCTACACACATTTTCATCATGTTTGTATTCGGATCCCAAATCTAAGTTATCAGAGTAGTGAGTTTTTTCGCTGCTGTCATCATCACTTTCTATGGCAAAAGGAGGTATGCGATCGGTTTTTATGTCCGTAAAATCTATGTGTTTGAACATTTCCATCTTATGGGGCATCTTAAACACGATATTTTCCTTATCTTTCTCAAATGTGACTGTTCCTTCCTCCCTGTCGTAAACGAACCGTTGCTTCAACGATTGGTTTTTCCCAAAAATAACTGACCCTAGGTCATGATCAATGACACTATTATATCACAAGCACCATGAAGTCGCATTCGTAGGTGAAGTTCCCAACAAAAACTTTTAGCCCCTTGACTCTTTTCCCACAAAATTACAGATTTTACCAATGGTTTGATAGTTACCTATCCTAGGCCCCAGCCTTTGGTAATGAGCCCAATTATAATGAAGCCTAGACATACATTGATTGGGGATCCATAGTCAATAGGCTTGCTTCTTGTCGAGAACTGACCAACCATGCAAGAAAATGTTTAACATTATCCAAGTTCTTGGAGTTCTGACCTTGACCCTTCACCCATGGGGGTCGAGGTATTTCAAAGCCATTCGTGATATCTTAATTCGTTCATCGTGGGGAAAGTGATCAAAGATTTCGGCAAATCTTCCTCTTCTTCTTTGATTTCATCTTTAGTTTCTTCCTCCAACTCCTCCTTGCTTTCCACAGTCATCTCATGATCCCCATACTCGGTTGTACTGGTCTTCACATTTCCCTTTTCCTTAGCTTCATCTTCCTTATTTAGAATAACGATTGAATTAATGAAGTGAACACATTTTGGGGATGAAGGATATCTAATTTTTGTATTGCTAAGTATTACTGAGACAGATATTTTGGAGAGAGTAACATTAATGGCTTATTGATTCCTTTACCTTCGGAGCTCATCTCTCGTGGGGTCGTTAGAGATGTTAAATTCATTTGAGCTGCGGGGTTTTTCCTGCAGTGTCACGAATGGACATTATCAAGCTTTTCACATGCATTTTCCAAATAAAGATTGTATTTTACTAATCATGTCGTCTTGCCTCGTCCCAGTTGAGTCCTTTAGATGGATAGTCCTTTTCTCCTTTATGAAGAGTCAAAATCAATTAATGCCTTCTCAAGCTTCGTTTGGTAACTAGATGAGTAGGTAGAGAATGAGCCGTTCCGTGGGCTGGTAAATGTCTGGGCGTGTGCCCAGTTAAAATTTCCTTCAAAGTATTGTGTGGCTTCGTTAAAGTTAATCTTGGTCCTTGGTTCATAGTGAACAGCTACTTCCCGCCTCGTTTGGTTTCGAGGATACAAAATCAAACAAAGGCTTGTTCGGGATCTTCATGTAATACGAGTGACGTGGGACCACTGCAGATCTCACAAGAGGTAGTGATTTTTGTTCACTTGAGTAGTTGCGTCGAAGCAAGATAACTTCTTCAAGTGTTTGGACAGATTCCTCGAGCTCGAAGAGGCGGCGGTCGAAATGTACTCGGACATCATGAGGCAGAATAGATTGCTTGACCGACTTAGAGGAAATCCTTGAGTCGTTCTAACTTTTCGTTGTCATAGAGGGCGTGTTCCGCTAATAAGTCCCAGATTCTTCGGCATTCTGTACTAAGCTTGCCACTCAGGCCGATTGGTCATGGTCGTCTTGTGACGGATGCCATGGTCATAAAGATTTGGACTCGGAGCCAAAGGTCGATGCGCATGATGAGGCACTTTTTGTAGTTAGTCCCTTGAAAACAGTCCATGCTTTAGATAGAGCAAGGAAAGATATTGAGCAAGGAAACGAGTCAGTAAGATCCTCCCAAGTGGTCATGGATCCCGCTGGAGACGTTCAAGCCAGTTGCTAGCTTGATCGTGAAGGGAAAACTGAAATAAACACAAGCGCGTTCTTTCCATGTTTTCACCATCAAGGTCAAGTGAGTCCACAAGTTTTAAGAAATCCTTGAGGTGTTGGTTTGGAGCCTCGGACCAAAGTCTGTGGAAATTGTTTTAGCTTTATCTATTTTTGTAAAGCTGGCAAACTATACACGTGAATTGGACCTAGCTATCCTAGAAAAACGTATAACGCATGGACCTATTTTACCCCATGTTCAGTGTAATAGATAAGGCATTGTGAAAGCCTATAAATACCCCTCATGACTCTCCATGAAGGGGTGTGCTAAGTGTGTATTGTTTTTCCATTTTCTCTTTCTAATAAAACATTCTATTTACTTTCCACCCCCTCTCTCTCTAGATCTCACCACCACCACCACCACCACCATGATAGTGGTCGGCTTGTTTTCCGGCCGGCCACCCGACACCACAATAACATCAACTATATAGATAAACGATCCCGACAATTGGTACTAGAGCTGCAGGCTATTAGGTTTGATTTTTTTATGGTGTTATGGGTATCAATTTTTTTTGTGTCAGAAAGATATTTTTTGTCCAACAGTCATTTTTTTTCATATTAGTCTTATTGTTCAAGATGTCACATGTGTGTTCTGGTCTCGACATCATTTCCAAAATAGTATTGTCTTTTGGTTGAGAGTGGTCAAAAGTCTCTTGATATATGGTCCAAATCTGCCTAAATCTATGTTTTAAGTATTAGCTGTTGGGTAAGATGTTAAATATTATTTTTTGAGTCACAAGAATATGAAATATCTATCATTTTGGGGTTTAAACAATAAAATCAAAGAAAAAAAAACATGTTCTTGGTAAAATTCTTAATTTTCGAAGCTTTTTCTGGGTTTTATCGTGTTCTTCACCACTGTGTTTTACCTGCTTAAAGAAAAGGACATTTTTTTTTGTTTATTTTTGCAAAAAGACAAATCGTACCAGCGATTTATACATGACCTCTAGGCGATTTATATAGCCTTTAAGCGAAGGATGGTGGTAGACAAACGTTGGCAGCCAATCTTGCGCAGAAAAGCCCACGCGCACCCTCCGTGGCTCGCGCCAAGGTTCTCAGCGCCATGGCTAACAGACCTACCCCCCCCCACCAAGTACCCCGCAAACCTTCTTTATATAATTTATATATATATATATATTTTAAAGTATCCGTTTCTTACCGTTGAGGGGAGCGGATTTTCAAAAAAAATACCCCCAAAACCCTAATTTTACCCCTTTAAAAATCCTATAAATACCCCATTTTTATTTCATACTTCACACACACTTTCAATACATTTTATAACACACATTTCTCTATTTCTCCATTTTTTTCACTAAAAAAAATGAATCTCAATCCCAACCCCAACCAACCAAATTGGATTTCCGGTATGCTTAACGACCCAACCAACCAAATTCCGGGGTCGTCTTCGAATCCGGGCTCCTCCACTCAACCGTCATTCAACCAAATGTCTTACTATCCCAATTACCAACCCCAATTTGCTACCCAAGAAGAATTGTTGATGTTTCAACAATTTAAAATGCAACAAATGCACCAACAACAATTACCAAACCAATTCATCACTTCCCAACCACATTTCGAGCAACAATCGCACCACCTTGAAGTTGAAGATACCGAAGATGAAGAGGAGCCGCTTCCGACCCCGACGTCAAAGCCTAGCCGTGGCGGCCGTATGAAGTCGATGTAAAAAAAACAAAGAAAAAGAACCGCAAGTTGAGAAACAAAAAAGAGTTCGTAATGCGTGGACTCAAGATGAGGAGTTGCTTTTGGCGGAATGTTTCATTCAAGTTTCCGAGGATCCAAAAACCGGGTGTGATCAAAAGCGAGATACTTTTTGGTACAAAATTCAAAATGTGTACAATAAGGAAGCGAAGAAAAAAGGCTTCACGGAGCCTACCAAGAACATGTTGACGGGTAAGTGAACTCCAATGAATACCGCGGTTCTCAAGTTTAATCAATTGGTGCAAGAAACCGCGGTTCATAGTAGGGAGAATGATGATGATCATATGTCGAGGGTGTACATGTTGTATGATACAACCGTGGGGGGTGAGTTTAAGCACCGGAGTGCTTGGCTTTTTTTGAAAGGCAAGCACAAGTGGACAAACCCCGATTCGACTTTGCAAAGAAGAAGTCGTCTTATGGGCACCGACGAGGAACCGGAGCATTTTGGAGATGATGAGTTGCCTCGACCACCCGGTTTGCAACGACTTGCTAAAAGTCAACGTTCGGGTTCTAACTCGACCGCTAGCTCCGGTTCAAACCCGGCCGCGTATCAAGAATTCATGGCGGAACAATACGAGTTAGACCGCAAAGCCAAAATGACCGTGCTCGAGAGAGAGAGTGAAGACCGAAGGCGGTTGATCCAATCTCAAAGGATTGCGGAGGACATGCGTGTGCTACAAATCGACACACGCGGGATGGATCCGGTCGACGCCGCTATCATCAACGCCCAAAAGGCAAAAATCCGAGCGGCATATCCACCACCTCCAAACTAGTCGGCGCCGCCAAATTTATGATTTTTAATTTTATGCATTTTAATTTTATGCATTTTAATTTTATGTCTTTTAATTTTATGTATTTTTTTAATGTATTGTTTTTTTAATGTAATGTTTTTAATTTCAATGAATTTTATTTTTAGTTATATAAATAAGTGTATTTTAAATAAATATGAAAAAAAAATAATAAAAAAATGCTATGACACCAGAATTCTGGTGCCAAACCAATGCCACTGAATTCTGGTGCCATAGCATTTCTGGTGTCAAACTCCCTTTTGCTGACGTGACACCACTTTTTGAGTTTGACACCAAAAGTTTGACACCACCACTCCCAGTGCTCTTAACGAGTATATCCAGTGAAATTTGAACCCAAAATCTTTTGCAAAGATATCTTAATAACATTAACCATCATGTTACCAGTATTATAGTATCCTTTTTCCTAGTATGTTGGCATTTTTCTTGATAATTTCATAGTTTACAAAAACTTCGAAAAGTCAAGTATTACAAATTTACTAGCGGATATTGGACAGTTTGATACATAACAATATTAAGGACTTGTTAGAGTATTAGAATCAAAGGAGGTATAACATAGAATTTGGATTAAGTGAAAACATTTTTGTCGCAAAAAATGTCAGATGTAATCGGGAAGTAGTCTCTTTACTTTTGGGTATGACTAACTCTGTTTACATCTTACCTCCTTTATACCTCGTGGAAGACGAGATTGGGTACCCTCGAAAAATTTTGTCGTGAAAAATACATTTCTTAACTTTGATTCACAATTTGTATACGTAAACACGTTTTTTATTTGATCTAATGCAACTTCGTGATTCAAATTAAACTTTAGTTTCACTTCACACCATTTTGTAAATCTTATGCAAATATATACTTATATGACCAAATCAAAACTGTAACAACCAAAAACACATGTTTATGTATTAAAGATGCAAATCAATGTTATAAAATGCTTTTTCACAATTTGTCACGTCGATTACATATAGACACAAGGAAGCGAAGATTATATATCTTGCTCTATAAGTATTAAAGTATCTATTAGCTGATAGATACTTATAGCGTTGATCGAGATCAAACCCAGTTATGATATACTATCATAGTATCCGTGCAAAGTAGTGGTTTAAAGGGCATTAAAAATAAAAAAAAATCAAAAATGAATAAAAATATATCAAAATAGATGTTAAATTAAGAAGCACAAAATTTTAGAAAATATAATGAAATTAGATTATAAAAAAATAAATAGATAAAAAGATATTTTAATTTAAAAATAAAGATGATTTTTTAATTAACAAGTGACATATGCCACTCTTACATGTGATTCTCTAAAATGAGATGAATGGTCAATATCAGAGACGGAGCCAGGAATTTTAGTTAAAGGGGGCCGGATTTTTTTACTACATGATAGTAACATACGAATAATAGATCATCAAAACTATGAGTATTTTTAAAAAGGGTCGAGTTTCATTTGATTTTAATGTTACAATTGCAATGAAAACTTGTGCATTTCGTTTTGCTCATATTACTTTTTTTAATATAAAAAATTTAACATAAACGATAATAAATAGTACTTCAGAAAATTAAAAGTGTTAGTTTTGTCTTGAACCAAAAATTTTGAGTAACATATTAAAACATGGGTTAACCAGTCAATTATTAAATTCTGAAGGGGTGAAACAAAATCTATACATATAAAAGGGTTAATATTTAAACAAAATTTCCATGGCTCACAAATAAACAAATATCTCTTGTTGGTTGTCTTCCACATCAAAGAAGAGAAGCCATACCCAGTTTTTTAAAGCCTCTAATAATAATAAGCTTAGCTTATAAAATGTATATGTTCTCTGTCACAAACCCAGCGTCAACCTAAATTAATACCCTTCATTTGTTGGATGCCTTAGACCGTCACCTGGTTTGCCAGGCCAAAGCCGAGCCTATATACTTTGCGTAATGCAGACCGGAAAATCAAGCTACAGAGGTAGGCTAGTTGGGGTGGT
>BQNB010021013.1:0-64779 GCA_026074375.1 Tanacetum coccineum | reverse complement strand
ATCAACAGTGGCATTGACACTCAGATGCTCAATGACTGGCTGGATTCACACCGTAAATATATATAATATATAATAAAATATAAAATATATAAATAAGTATAAAAATCAACAATCAATAAAACCGAGAAGTAGTATAGAGCTTTCCCGGGTCGTAAATCCCCAACGAGGCTGGACTGGTAAATCGATACGATCGAAGATTTGAGTTTGAAGGAAGGAATGAGTTTGGGAAGTTGAAAAAGTCAAATTAGATGATAACAAAGAGAAACGTTTAAGAAAAACCTAAAAATTACGAAATTAAACTAGAAAACGAGGGCCCGAATCCCGAACAAAAAGGGGGAAAACCTAAAATCTTTAAAAATAAACCTACGAAGAAATTTTTGCTTCTAAACTACTCTACGGGACAAATAACGAAGAATGAAAAAGACTAGACCGAAAACGGAGTTTGTTTGACCCAAAAACGAGTCAACACAAAATCCCGCACCCGGACCGTTCTTTAAAAAAGGAAAAGTTATAAAAAGGACCCTACGAAAATTTTTATATTTTTCCTACAAACTAGATGACAAAAGAAAATTTTCTAAAAAAGCAAAATATTTTTTTGATAATTTTTGTATTTTTTATGAATTAAATAAACTTTTATCTAAATTAAATTATAAAAAATATTAAACGATTACTAATGAAAAATTTACAAAAAATACTTTACACTATAAATTACCTACGAAAAATAAGAAACACCTAACAGCTTATGCAATAAGCCCCGAAATAAGCTACACAGCTTATATAAGCTTAAAACCCAAAACACACATAAATACCAAGCGCCTTGGGTCTATAACGAAAAAGACCCAAGGGCGCAGTGGTAGAGTGTGTGTGTAAAAGGGGGTTTGTATCGAGAGGTCCCGGGTTCGAGTCTTGCTCACCCGGGTCTCTTGTCTCTCCCCCTTTTTTTATTTTTCGAAAACTCTAGGGTAGATAATGTAAAAGAGTAAAGTAAAGGGTAAGCGGGCAAACTGGTAAAAAATTACAATGCAGTGAAAACGGGTAACCTTCAACTATCAAGACATGACAGAATAAACCCTACGATTCCAGCTTATTTTTGGCTTATTAAAAAGTGAGATTCAGAAAAAACTTAAAACTACAAACTTGTAGACTAGCTTAATCTCTACAACTTTAATGAAAACACTTTCTACTTTTATCAAAAGAATAAGCTGGAAAATAAGCAATTTGATTTCTGTTACAGAAAGTGATGTTTAGACTAGGTTTTTAGATTTTGGCTTTTTACTTGCTTATTTCTTGATGAAAATGAAGAATAAAAGAAGCTGTATGTAGCTTAAGATGTACACTAAAGGTATTTGAAAAGAAATGAGCTAATGTTAAACTAAAATAACAGGAAAAATGATATTAACAAGTGCTAGTTCTTGTTTAATTCTGAAATAAGCTTTTTCAAATAAGCTTCACAGCTTATTTCTAAACCTTACAAGCTGAAATTTTGACAATAAGCTACCCTAACTACCTTGAATCAACCTAGGTAAAAGGATTTCTAAAATTTCACATGAAAAATGAAATCAACCAACACTCAATCTTGCTGCTGTCATTTGCTGATGCACTTGGTTGCTGATGCATTTGGTTGCTTATGCATTTGCAGGACAGGTTTACTACTTTAAAACTTTTAAACTCTCTAATTATACATTCCTAAACCTGCAACTACCAAGTGTTGTATGATGATATAGAGTGAGTTCCTTAAATCTATAACTACCTAACTCAAAGAAATTACCCTGGTGCAAATTCAAACTTTCTACACTAAAAACTCTTAGATTCTCCAATCTAACTCTTAAAACTTGTTTAAACCTTGATAATAAGACCTAACTCAACTATGTAAGGGATTTGATAAAATGCATTTGACTTTAAAAGTCAAAAACAACTAGATCCAAACACTCCTTATAGTGACTGTCAATCTCTTAAGTAAACTACAATTCTATTTTAACACTAAAGCTCTTAAAACCTTATATCTACTCTTGCTATATTTCAACTTTCTAATCTATTCAAGCTCTAAAATGCCTAGCTTATTAGTAGGGAATAAGCACTTACTCTACTAGCTTATACTAACTATTTATGACAGAATTTTAAGAAATGAAAGCTAGAATTGATTATAACTAGAACAGCATTAAAACTAAAATACCTATAGGCTAATTAAGCTAAATGAGACAGGATTAATATGAGGATTTAAAAGAAATAAGCAATTTGAAATAAGCTATGAATTAGCTAAAATGAAATTTAGAAAGAGAAACCTGAAATTTGAAGAGTCTTCTTCACCTAGACATCCAAGTGAAGAGTCTAGGTGATCCTAATGGCTTCCAAAAGCCTCTAACCTTAAAAACCACAATAAGTTGAATTTGAGCTTATTTGCTCTTGTTGCTTCCAAATTAAGCTCAAAACTACTCAAGTGTCCATGATAGATGTAAAATGTAAGAATTGAGTAAATGAATCACTAAAACAGAACTTTAGCTAATATTTGAGCTTGTGAATAGTAATAAGCTCAAATGAGCTTATTAAGAGCTTATTTGATGAAAATCACTTAAACTTGAAAACAAATGACAAGAACACTTGTAAACTGAATTGTATTACTCAACTAGATGAAGTACAAGATTAAAGAAATGAAGTACAAGAGCTTAAAACTTGTTTACTAAAGGTTGAAAGAAAAATGCTTAAAATCGAGAAAATTACAAAACTGAAAATTAAAATAACTACTACTAACTAACTTCTGCTTGTACATCCTTCTTCTTCTTTTATAGATGTCCTTGTGTTAGTTTGGTGAGAGGAAAACCAAAAACAAATCTTGACCGTCCACTAGGCCTTCGGGATTTGTGGGATTGCCAACATGGCTGAGGGTTCTAGGGAGTGGGGATTGTTCTTTGTGTATTTGCAGGGAAAAAGGAAGCTTGGAAACCTGTGATTTCGTCCTGGGTTCTTGGGTTTCAAAAAAAAGCGGGAAAGAGTGTGTACGGGGGTTGGGGATGACAGGGTATAAGTTTGTGAGATTGGCAAGGTTAGTCCTTGATGGTGTTATTGGTGTTTGCACAACTCGTCCTTGTGGTTATATAACTTTTGGGGACTTGGCAAAACAAGTCCCCAATTGAGTTTATATAAACTCTTTGCAAATAATCGTCTTATGTGTACAGTCTAGGGAGGCGTTGGCAGTTTTTGCCCCCCCCATTGTTATTTTGAGTATTTTGCAAAAACAGCCATTGTCTTATTTTTTCCTCTTTTCTCTTATAAATATAAGTTTAAGGGTTTGGCAATTTCAACCCTTAAACTTATATTTCTTGATTTGTTGACTTTTCTGTTGACTTTTTGACTTGATTGACTTTTCGGCTTCGATTTGGCTTTGTCTTTATCTCATAGTCTTTCCATTTGCGAGTGACGGTTTTGTCGTTTTGGCTTTGTTTTTCGTCCTTTTCTTAGTTATCCGTTCCTGCATAACACAATTAGCAAAACAAGCATATATTTGGCATTTTAAGTCCGTTTTTGGTTATTTTAGCTCGTTTTTAAAGGTAAAAGGTATGTGTAATTAAGCACATACCAATTTCTAGCATCAATAATATTTACAGATTCATAAATGTCATTTAACAATGGCACAAAGAGGTAAATAAAGTTCGAATAGAAAACATGGCATATGGCTTGCTATTACATCAGATAACAACCCGGTCCTCATCTTTAAGGCAAGTTTTTCATCAAAAAGAAAACTTAACCGCTCAACGGGAATTTATTTTCTTGGGCATGGTCTACTTTATGACCATGCAAAGGCTTGTGTTTACTTTGCAACACAACCCGTGCTTTCTTTTAAATAAGTGTACGTTTCAGTGCATTTATTTGTCAAAATAAGAGAAATCTTATTTATTGGTAAAAAGTTGTCTTCACAATGAATAAGTGTTTTCAATAATTCACAAAAGATTTTTATTAAAGGACAATTTGACCACTGAAACAATGACAACAACTCTTTAAATAGAAAATGGGTCATTATTTGAGGGGGAGAAAGTGTCATTAAATAATCTTTTAAAACGGTCTTTTAAAATAAGTCACGGAATAAATGGATAAAGTTTTTGATAATGACGGATAACAATTTAAAAGGGAGAGGTTTAATTTTTATATTAACTACAAGACATTAGTTGTCATTTATTTTATAACCTTTATGGTACTATTGCAATTTAAGACTTAGTGAATTCAGGCTTTAAACTACATTCGATCAATATTGCCAACACTTCATAGTATTAAAAGACTTAGGAATGTTTGGAAATAATCACATAGTTTTAAAAGCCTTGATGTTGATTCTTACAAGATAGTTTTAAGCTTAGTAATTCTTTGAACATGATCTCAAGTATAGGTGCGTATAAGGTTTTGCTAATTCTGAGGTATCGAAACCAGCAAGGGGGAAGGAGTAGATACACTAGAACGTACAACAAGTACACGTAATAGAGTCCATAGCCTTCTTTAATTTTAGGCCATTCCGGGAAGAGACAATGTTCTAAAAGCGGAGAGAATATCAGTTTGTCTTAACTTGTTACTTTCGGGTACACTGTTTCATCTAATGGGGGAGGTGAATATCTTGTTATTTTTAGGTATGCATTCATTTGAGATGCAAGGGGGAAGTGTTTTGTTTTGTGAAGATTTATCTTTGCGTGAGGAGATTGGTTACAATGATTCAATTATTGCTTCCTTTAAACGATCTATCACTATGCTTATGTTTTTTTAAAACGGGAGTATAAAATACTTTATAAAAGAGGTACACATAGGTATGATGATTCTCTTAGATAGTCAGCATCCTGCATGAAGGAATGTCTACATCCAAGACTTAGTTGACTTAGGTGTTATCATTTCGGCTATTTAGAGAGATTGTTAGGGTATAATTGTTACATCCGGGACTTAGTTAACTTTAGGGTTACAATTTATATCATCACTATCGTGTAAGGAGAAATGCGGACATCCTGGACTTAATTGACTTTGGGGTCTTCTAAACATTTATTAACCACAACCTTTTTTGTCATACAGTTTTGATTTAATTGTATACTTCGGATATTTGGGTTTTTCACATCAAGTCATCTTAATGCGGCTTGCAAGAAAGCTTTGAATCTACTCAAAAAATGATTGCTGGTTCGGGGGGAAGCTAAGACAACTTCTAAATGGAGAGTATCGAGACGAACTGCAGATTGCTGACATAGATAAAATGCCTTTATCATTTTTGGTTTGAAAGCTTCAGGTCATGTCTCATACATAATCTTGTGAATATATAAATGTGTAGTGTAGACTTAATTGATGGTAATATCATGTTTGGTTACAATTTTTCAAGAATTTCTTAGATAATTCAAAAAATCAAATTAACGCATTCAAACACCATATTATACCCCCATAATTTGAGGGGGAGCATTAAAATGTTCCTAATAAGGCTTATCATATATAATCTGAATATTTTTCTCCCCAAATAATTTTCATATATTTGAATCAATTGATGTCTAAAATATCAAAAGGTTTCGGACATTTTGGATAAGTGGAGATAATATAATTAAATATATATAACTTGAAAAGGTGATTTCTTATTGACTCTAGTGAACTTCTTCCTGTATGTACTAAACAATTTTTGAATATCGATTGCTTATAATGTAGGGGAGCAAGTTTTAAAGCAAAACCGTCGAGGTACTAAATGTTTTGATTTATATCACAATGTACCTCGATTAATGTTTTCAAATGGTTTTAAGGCTGTGATCAATACCAAAAGACTGACCATGTATATAATTACTTGGAGTTATAAGGTGGTTAAGATTAGGTATACGTTCCCACGATCCAGCCAGAACCAGAGGTGTTAATCCCAACTTAAGATATTGCTTACCTTGTAAAAGGGTTAGTTGTATTGAATAGATTCAAGACAACTATGGTAGAAACTTTGTTAATACTAAAGAGTCTGCGGAGTCTACTCTTTAATACTTAGAAGAATATGAATGTAACAGTGAACTGAATGAACAATGTATGAACAATGTATAACTGAAAAGCTCTAATATTATTATGAATAATACGAGTACTTTGTGTAGTACTAGGGTTACAAACTTTCGACCAGCTATATATGGAAAAACGTACTGAATCTATACTGTCTAAATCCTTTAACCTTAGGATCTTCTTTTATACACCAAGGAGTCCTTTATAAGATAACTACACATCTTTTATAATTCTAAAAGATAACAGCATATCTTCTAACTATATAAGATACACTGAATAAGTCAATACAAATCACTAAACACGTCTTTATCTCTTTAACAGACTTAATCTTCATGCTGCAGTCTTAAGTCCTTCAGCAGTCTTAAGTTTAGTACTGGCAGTACTAACTTACTCTAGCAGTACTAACTGGTTAGTACTGGCAGTTATATCTTGAGCAGTACAAAATCTTGGCTTGGCAGTACTAAGTGTGTAGACTTTTAATTCCCAACAATCCTCCTCTAAACTTGTGATTTACCTCCAAACTATCAAGTTTCTTGAATTAAAATCTTGTTCTCTGAGAGGATTCTTCCAAACACTTCATCTTCTTGGTCTTTCAACCTACATGAATATCTTTCTAAGGAGTTCTCTTGACATCTCACTATCTTGTTCCACCAAGAGCTTTGCAACCAGCATCAATGTGAGAGTTCCTCTTGACAATGGATACTCCCTCTCTACCAGCATGTGAATGTCAATTCCATCCTCTGTAGACACATGATGCACTCCACATGAATCATATAGCTTCCAAGTTAAATTATCATGAATATGCTTTTGAAGCTTCTATAATTCATCATCTGTATCCGGTTCAAACAATCTTTTCAACTTAACCCATAATTCTCTTTCTTTGTCTTTTGTTGGTTCAGTTGATGTGAACTTCTCTTTTACTAGACTCCACCGCTTCACTAAGTCTTCTCTGTCAAATGCTTTTAGCATATCATCAAAGAATTGATATACCTCAGTATGATTACCAACTCTGATGATCTTCTAGTACTTTTGTTAGGAATTAAATGTCTACACACTTAGTCCTGCCATGCCAATACTTAATATTGCTCAAGATATAACTAACAGTACTAACTGGTTAGTACTGCCAGTCTTAAACTTAATACTACTGGAGGACTTTGTACTGCTGCATGAAGATTAAACTGTTGAAGAGATAAAAGCGTGTTTTGTGATATGTATGGACTGATTCAATGTATATCCTATATAATTAGAAGATATGTTGATATCTTATATAAGTTTAGAAGATTTGTAGTTATCTTGTAAATGACTCCTTAGTCTATAAAAGGAGGCTCTAGGGCATTAGTTGAGATATAAGTTTTCATAGTTGTTAAGTCGATTAAAAGCTTCAAGGTTGTAAACCCTAGTACTAGTCAAGAGTACTCGTATTATTGATCTTAATAATATTGGAGCATTTGGGTATAACTTTGTTCATTCACAATTACTATTTTATTCATAATACTTCTAGATATTAACGTGTAGATTCCGCATACACTTTAGTATACATACAAAGTTTCTACAACAAGTTATTTTGGATTTATCCAAGATAATTTAACCTTAGACAAGCTAAGGAATCGATCAAGGTTTTGGGATCAACAAGTGGTATCAGAGCATTGTGTTCTGAAACTTTGATTTAGAAGTTATGGAATTTGATTCTGCACAGAGTAATACTATTGCTAAGCTACCCATACTCAAACTAGGTGAGTATGAGACGTGGGTGATAAGAATCAAGCAATACTTCCAGGTACAAGACTATGCTCTATGGGATGTCATAAAGAATGGTAACTCTTGGGTATCTGTACCATAAACAGCACAAGAGAATGGTTCTTCTGTCACAAAGATGCCAGTACCTGTAACTGCTGAAGAAAAGACCACATAAGAGGAAATGATGTAAAGGCTAGAGCTTGCTTACTCTGGCTCTTCCAATGAACATCAACTTACTTTCAATCAATACAGTATGATGCTAAAAACAATGTTTGCTGCTTTCGCAACACGGGGGGATTTTTGGCGGGTTAATGAAGCTACTAGAAAAACAGAAGACACTATTGAAACATTCATATGAAAATTTCAGTGCATCAAAGCTTTGAGTCTCTTGATCTATATTTAAACAGGATCAAGAAGATTGTTAGTAGGCTTTGCATTTTTTTTTGGGGGTTGGTTAATTCTACTTTAAGAAGACTTTAAATTCAAATTTCTGAGAAAGCTTGCTCATGAGTGAATATCGATGTTGTAGGTCTGGATTGTATAACGATTGATTGTGAAACAATTTGAGCATTGATGATTTGGACTACAACTTCATAAATTGTTGTACAAGATGTAAAGAATCTGTTGGTTGCTTTTGCAAAGTAGTGGTGTCAAAACTTAGCCTTTATGATTGCTCCAAGCACTAGCAATACTAATGATGTTAATACTGCTAATCCTGCATATGAAGTTAGTACTGTTAGTCCTAATATTAACACTGCTTGTCCTCAGTTAGTACTGATAACTTCAGCTTGATTAATACTATGTATGCTTTCATGGTTTATAGTATCCAATGGTTATAATCTCATACAGCAGGACTTAGAAAACAATTTTATGAAGATGATTTGGAACGCAATGGACTTTGACTCTCCGTGACTCGCTCTCTATGACATAAGTATAACGGCAAAAAGGTACTTTCAGAGAACAGGAAAGAAAATTTTCATTAATGCTAATGATACTGCTGGGTATGATAAATCCAAGGTAGAGTGTTTTAACTGTCATAAGATGAGACAATTTGCTAGGGAATGTAGAGCACCAAGGAACAAAGAGGGTCACTTCAGATATCAAGACAATACTAGGAAGCAAGGAAACAATGAAGACATATCTCTCAAAGGGCAATGTTGGTATGATGGTGTTGTAGCTTTTGACTGGAGTGATATGGTAGCAGAACAGTCAGGTACAAACATGCTCTAATTGCAGTTTTTAGACTCTGAGGTATACAATGATAAAACTTGCACTAAAACATGTTTGAAAAACTATGAAACTTTTAAGAAACAGTGTGATGATTTAATTGTTAATCTTAATCAAACTGAATTTACAATAGCTACTTATAAAAGAGGTTTAACAACTATAGAAGAACAACTTGTCACATATAGAAAGAATGAGGTTCTTTTTAGTGAAGAAGTTGCAGTTCTTAAAAGGGAAGTATCTTGCAAAGACTATGAAATAAATGTGCTTAAAAGTGAGTTTGAAAAAGTTAAACAAGAAAAAGAGGGCATTGAATTTAAAATTGAGAAATTTGATGATGCCTCAAAGAGCCTAGACAAGTTGTTAGGGAGTCAGATAACTGACAAAAGTAAAAAGGGTTTAGGGTATAATGATGTTCCTCCACCCCATCCTTTAATCTATAATCGACCTAAAAAACTTGATTTGTCTTATTCTGGTCTTGATAAATTCAAAGACTCTGAATTTAAAAGTTATGGTTCTAAGGATAGTAAGCTAGAGTCTAACATTGTTTGTTATACAAAATCAGAAAATTCTAAGGAAAATTCTGATGACTCTTTGGTAAAAGAATAAGTATTAGAAAACACAAGTAGCTTTGTTGAGTCTCCACTTAATGTTGATAAAGAAATTGTTTTTCTTGTTGATTAAAAGATAGAGTTCATCAAACCTAAAAATCATGAAAAACAAGTTAAAAAGTCAGTTAGGTATACTGAGATGTATAGATCACAAAGTCCTAGAGGGAATCAAAGAAATTGGAATGGACATAATTCCAAACAACTAGGAAGTGATTTTATGATGTATAACAAAGATTGCTTTATTTGTGGGAGTTTTGACCATGTGCAGATTAACTGTAATTACCATCAAAGGGAAAGAATGGTATCTAGGAATAATTACAATAGGGTGGATTATGACTATTATGCCAAAACCACACACTCTAGTGCACACAGGAATATGACTCTAAGAGCAGTTTTACTGAAAATTAGCCTCACACCACTTAATATTGTTAGGCCTGATAATACTGCTCACCCCAAACCAGCAGTTCATAGTGCTAAATCAATGTCACATTTTTGTAAACAAGCACAATCAACTGATCACATGCCCTTTTATAAGAAAACAACATTAACTAGCAAATATGTTAATACTGCCATGAAAAATTATCATATTGAAAGGCCTAGAGCAGTTAATACTGCTAGGTCATGTACAACACTAGTTAATGCTATTAGGGCAAAAAGGGCAAATGCTATTAAGACCTCAGCATGTTGGGTTTGGAGACCTACCAGACCTAATGGTGCATCACTTGTTTTTAAAAGGCACAACTACATTGAGGCACGAGGCAGGATCATAGTCAGTATGGTTGGGTCCCCAAAGGAAATAATTTCTTTTTTTATGTGCAGGGCAAGCCACAATAGGATGATACAGGATTTATTGACAGTGGATGCTCAAGGCACATGACTGGGAACATAGCTTATCTCTTATATTTCAATGAATTTGATAGAGGTTATGTTACATTTGGGGGAGGAGCACATGGTGGTAGAATTTCTGGTAAAGGAACACTTAAAACTGATAGCCTTGATTTTGAAGATGTATACTTTGTCAATGGGTTAAATTTCAACCTTTTTAGTGTCTCACAGATGTGTGACAAAAAGAACTATGTCCTTTTTATGACTTGAATTTATTTGTCATTATCTCTTATTTTATAAGTTGCCTGATGAACAGTCGATAACTTTCGTAAAATTCCTAGAAAAGACAACATGTACAGTTTTGATATGAAGAACATTGTTCCTAGAGTGTTTAATTGTCTTGTTGAAAGGGCTATCATTAGATTGATATCATGCTCTGGGATAGGAGGCTTGGTCATATTTATTTAAAAAGCAAAATATAAGCTTGTTAAGGATAATCCTTTGATATGCGGTTTGCCTACAAAATGTTTTGAAAATTACCAAACCTGTGTTGCTTGTCTTAAAGGGAAGCAACACGGAGCTTCTTGTAAGTCCAAGGTTCTGAATCCAATTACTAGACCTTTGTTTTTGCTTCATATGGATTTGTTTGGTCCAACCTTTTTGCAGTAGTTTAATGCATAAAGAAGTATTGCTTGTAGTCATGATGATTATAGCAGGTTTACTATGGGTTTTCTTTTGTAACAAGACTAAGGATGAAAACAGTGAGATTCTCAAGAACTTTATCAAAGAAATAGAAAACCTAGTGGATAAGAAAGTGAAAATAATCAGAAGTGATAATGGAACAGAATATAAGAATAAAGTTATGGATGATTTTTGCAGAGAAAAGGGTATTAAGAGGGAATATAGTGTAGCCAGGACTCCTCAGCAAAATGGTGTGGCTAAGAGGAGGAATATGATACTATTTGAGGCTGCTAGAACCATGTTAGCTGACTATAAGTTACCTACCACATTTTGGGCTGAAGCAGTTAGTACTACTTACTATGTACAGAATTTTTTTTTTATTAAAATGGTCTATGTAGTCTAGCCTCATAACAAGAAAACTTTTGAACTTCTTTTGCGGTTTTAAACCAGCTCTAAGCTTTATGAGACCATTTGGATGTCATGTTACCATTCTTAATACTTTAGACAATGTAGGCAAGTTTGATGGCAAAAGTGATGAAGGTTTCTTTGTTGGATATTCCTTAAGTAGTAAAGCTTTTAGGGTATACAACACAAGAACCGGAGGGTAAAAGAAAATTTACATATTGGGTTTTTAGAGAATAAGCCTATGATAGAAGGAAATGGTCCAATCTCAAATGAATCTACAGGTACACAAGGAGAACTTAATGCAGGTACATCTACTCAAAAAGAAGAAATCAGTCAAGATTGCATTGTGATGCCAATTCTGGAAAGATGCATTCATACCTGTTGATCTCACCTCCAGGTTGTTGGTAATTGGGTGACCAAAATTTGATATGATGATCAAAAAGCAGGTTGAAGAAACTTCAAAAAATTTGGATTAGCACGCTTTAAAAAATTTGATCCAAACTTCAAAAGGGCTTAAAAACTTAACGTAAATCGTTACAGTCGTTGCTCACCTATCGTTTCGAAGATAACTGAGTCTAGTTTCTAATAAAGTAGGTTAGAGGTACTAATTATAAGTTTATGTAAGTCGAATTTGCAAAATACCACAAAGTGTCCAAAATTTCAAGTTTTGTATTAACATAGAAACTCAAACCTTTGAGTCGGGCAATTTTGGTTGGTATCCTTTGAACTTTGATACATCCTTCTTTGAAAATAAAGTAATTTGGCCATTAATCAAGCTTGGTATACATCGTCATACTCATCGCAAGGCGAAAAGAATTTTTTGTATGATATGTTATATGATTAGTCGTTCTAGTTTGCATTGCTTGTATATATTGATTGTATGCTTATCTCTCATTACATTTGAGCTTGCTTATCTGTGAAACATAAATGTCAACCTTGTCATGTATTTTCCTTCGCTTGTATGTCAATTTTGATTCTTAAAAGAAACAATATAGTTTCAAAAGGGGTGTTTGGGTTAACTCATAATTTTGTCAAAAATGTTTTTTTTGTAAATGTTTCGGTATCTCTCATTAGTAAAGCTAATGACTTGATGTGTGATGTGCTATATGACTACTTATTTGTCTTGTTTACATCTTATCTTTGCGTCTTGTTTGTTTATGGATCATAAGTGTCTTGTTTGGCATATTTGCTCATTTGTTTGTCATCTTTATTTTTTCGCACAATTTGTGCTCCTCATATATACATATATATCTTTGTTTACATATGATATATCAAAATCATAGATCATCTCAATTACTTAGTAAAACCTTGAGAAGAAGACTAAGTATGCTAGATAAGTGTTTTGACAAATATCATCATAAAAATTGTACACATTAAAGTGAGATTGGCAACTTGATTGTTTCATCCGAAATACTCAAGTAAAGATGAAGTGTGGTGATGTCTTGTTGTAGCTTTAATTTTTTTTCAAAGCGGGTCAAAGTAATTAGTCATTGTTTTGGTTAAAATAGGTCAAAACTAGTGTTTGGCAAAACTTCATAAACAAAGTTCCACGGGTTCCATTAGACCAAGGTGAATTTTGGACATTGATGTTATATATTTTATGAACAAATTCTGGAAGTTTTGATGCTAAGAAGTCGAGTTTCGGTCAAGTTATCCATATATAAAATCGGGACAACACGTTTATTTTAAGAATTTCATTTAAAATCAACCATATGGAGTTAGAACTTGTGCCACTCGCCATGTTAAAGGCAATTGAGCCTAGATAGTCTTAATTTTTGATTTGTAGTTTCCAAAATAATAACAAATGGTAGTTTTTGGGCATGGCATTTTCGCCAAAAGTTTAAAATATTTTTTGTCTTGTTGAAAAAGGAGCATTTCAAAAGTACTTCATTAAAATTATCTACACATTTTGATGTTGCCACTTCATCCTTGTCGATCCTCTATAACCATTAGTTCATTAACATGTTCTCCATCTACCAAACACCATTAATGCTACATATTCCATACTAGTTGTAAATATGATCTTTCCTTCGTTAGTCTATCATGACATCTTGCTTTGCATATACATGTGTTAATTATATGTTCCTGTTTGATCATTTGCTTTGACGTTATCTTAGTGATTGATATATATTCGATTAATTGAAAAATGCGTAATCCTTAGAAAAGGTTTTGTTTCATTTTTAAATTTTTTTATGCTTGTACTCATGTTACTAAATGTTAAGGCTTAAACATGACTTACATGATGTTTACATTAGAAGTAATTTTGTTGTATATGCTGTTCTCGATGACTCTTATAATTTGTCATTTTGATAACACCGATGATTTTGATAGGGATTATATCTATGGTTTGATAGTTCTTATCCTTGTTGGCTATTCCTAAATTATACGTATAATGTCCTCGTGCATTCTTGCTTAATAATGGTTTGCAGATCTTTGATATTGGTCCTTATATGACATTACCACATGATGGTATGCTACCTTTGCTCTTATGTTATTTATTTTTGATATACATGTTAGAAGAAGTCTAGGATCTTTCCTTTCAACCCATGTTATTTTAATTAAGAACCAAATTTCGCAAACAAGAGATGGAAACAATATTAACAAGTTTGATAGTATTTTTAATAAATAAACAGATCAAATGCAATAAGAGATTCCATTGCCTATTTGTTTTCCTTTTGTGGCATATCCATAGCATCATTGTTAGTGCAATTGATTTTATAATCTAAAAGATCCTTCTTCTGATTGCTCTTGTGTTTGGTTTGAAAAACTACTTGGAAATGCTCTTGTATTAAAATGTTTTACTTCTCATATTGTTTTATGTTGCTGATCCTTGAATGATTGTTTGTTAAACTGAAAAACGTTTATGCTTGTGGTTGGTTTTTTATGCCAAATTCATACTTCTCTCATTTTCTTTTTTCTTGTTGTATTAAGGAGTGTTTGGTATAATCAAAAATATGTAGGGTAATATGGTTGAATCTTTTACCCATGTGTTTTTGGATTAATCTAGTATGACCAATTGATCAACAATATAAGTGACAGTCAGGATTAGAATTCATTTTGTTCACTACTAGAGGATTTTAGATTTTAGGAACCTTGGCTGCTGTAAGCCGGTTCTGTTTACAGCAAAGCCGGTTCTGTTGAACCAATGAAACCGGCTAGCCGGTTCCATAGTAGGCATTTTTTCCGTTTGGGGTAGTTTACTTTTTAATCCGACACTTAAATTCGATTATTTAGACTTGTATTAAGGTCGCCTAATAGTTGGTTTTGATCTATCTAGCTCTTAAGTCCTTTAAAATTTCATAGATCTATCCAATATTTTTTGAACGCATTTTATGCCTTGTTTAAGATAGTTTCAACCTATGACCTCTTCATTTCTTAGTTTTTCCTGTTTGTGTGTCTATTTGAAAAAATATTTCATATACATGTCTATCTATGTGTCTACTTGTTAAAGTCATTCATGTGATAATACTTGAAGAAGTTTTTCATTCATACTTGTTGGTATAAATGTTTGAACTATCATGTTGTGAAATGATATTCTTGCTTCTATCTTGCACTAACTCGTTTGGATTTGTGTAGGTCGATTAAGATCGATTTCTTTATCAAGATAATTTGTGCTCATTCGCACATATATCATACCTTAACCCATATCTCTTTCATTAACATGTTCATACATGCATATTCATCATCACTACTTTACTAATAAGCATACATTGTTAGTTGTTGGCATTGTCATCACCATCTTCCGCCACCTATTTTACTACACACAAAATTGTCATATCTATCACCTCTATTGCTTCATCAACCCAACAAGGTAAGATTTTGAGTTAAACCCTTTTACTAACTTGAGTCTTCCACTGAGTCTTCAGTACAAAAAGAATCATCATGAATCCTTCCTCCACCACCACCATAACCACAACCCTACCAGTGACTCAAAACCAATTCAACTTATGAAGGATAAATCACCTTCCACATATCTCGATACTCATAAGCTTATTTGCCTATATTGTCAAAAGCCAAGTGATATTTGTAACGAAATGTGTCTTATTCCCAAACACATCCTTTCAACCTTAACAACCTCGCCACCAAAACCAACCACGATGATGCAAGTAATAGGATTATACGTTTTAGCTTACTTTTCTAGGAGTTCCTTTTAGTGAATCGTATTTCATTTTAGTTCTAGAAGAGTTCATATCATAATTACATATACACATTTAATTATATTGATTCCTCGAAAGACAAAGTACATATTTCACTAAGTTTTCTTTTTGTAGGTTCAAGCATATACACTTTGTAGTATATGGCTTACTCATCCAAGGATGAAGTTTGCATCATTCATTTTTATTTTTGTAGGTTCATTTTGACACCCTCAAGCAAGAGGGAGAATTCGTTAAGAAATCATATTGAGTCGTCTATACACTTGTTGTATATGACATATTTGTCTATGGATAAAAGCTATTATTGCACTAATCGTTTGTTTTGTAGGATCATACTTGACGCCCTTGAGCAAGGGGGAGCTTCCGTCGAGATTTCATTGCATGCATATTATATATACTTTGTTGTATATATTTTACTCGTCCAAGGACGAATCTAGTTTTGCACTAATTTTTGTTTGTAGATTTTTTTCATATCTTGATGCCTTGAACAAAGGGGAGCACTTGTCAAGGAGGAGCATGCATGCATTCATCATCATTCTTACTCTTCGAAAAGCCTTTTGTGTTGCGGCCAAAAGAAAGATGTCATTTTCTTCATCATATAGTTATCATATTTTTATGTTGCACGAAACTAACCGTTTTATAGGTAAAGCAAGCTCGCCTTTTCATATTTGATCCATGGATCACTATAGACCCTTAAGTAGTAGAACGAAATAATAAATTCATTAGGAACCTTCATTAAGAATCTCTTGTCTTATTGTAATGTATTTATGCTCTCTTTAATAAAATTAGTTGTGCTATATTGTTGTCTCTTTACCATTCTAAATTATGTTCAAAATTCGTGCACTTTGACTTTTTTAAAGTCAGCCGGTGCCGTTAGCTAACGAACATGTGCCTTTCATAGGACAGCACCGACTAGCCGGTACTACAAATGCCATTAATATTTCTTGGATCCCTAACTTTTCTTTGTAGGTACTCACAAAGCAAGGGGGAGCATATCTCATTGTTTCTAACATATTTGTTTTGTAGCATTCATCAAGGGGGAGCTTTCCATCTTGACAATATCTCTACATTTCTCATACATTTGCTTTCCATTTTTGTTTCGACAAAAAGGGGGAGAAAGTAACCAAGTTTAAATACATGTCTAATCATCCCTAATATGTTTTGTCATCAACAAAAAGGGGGAGATTGTTAATACAAATAAACCGGTTTTAAACAAAACATTTTACAATCAACTTAGACTAAGGTTTTATTAATGACAAAACATAACAAACCTCTTATTATCTCACAAACATGATTTCTTTACTATCTCCCATCTTTGTAGAAAAACACATGCAACTTGAAAAAGCATACAAATTCTTTTAAAACCCTAACTTTACACAAAATCATCTTACACTTATTTTCTCATTTAGTATATAATCAAATGCAGCAAATCCAAGGAAAATCTCATAAGATTACACAAGATATCTCAAGATTTTGCAAATCAAAATTCGGATTTAGTTACTGTTTGCCGGTGCCCTTAGTTTTGCAAGCCGGTGCCATTGGTAAACAGCACCGGAAGAACCGGCCTACAGTAAAATGTTTGGCTATAAATACCAAGCCATTTCTCATGTTTTGACACACCTTTCTCATCTAATCTTCTCTCTAATCAACTGATCTCTCTCTCTCTCTAGCATCTCTTCTTCTAATTCTTGTGTAGGTAATTCACTTCAAGAAAGGAATTGCCAAATACGCGAAAGTTTCAAGCACGCATCAAAAGTGTCTTGATCTTGATTCTTCTTCTTACTTCTTTCAAAAGATCATCTTGCTGTGATTAATTGTTGTATTGTTAGTTGTACATCAAGTGTAGTTGTGTTATCATCGATTCTCGTGTGTGAGAAATTCGGTGATCATCTTTGTAACCTATAGAAGTGTACCATCGTTGTGAAGGCTTCTCCGCCAAGTGAAAGGAGCTCGGTGACTAGTGTTTAACAAACTCTCGAGTAGGTGACTCGGGGAGTGGAGTAGGGCAAGGAAGGTGTCCTTGTAGCCGAACCACTATAAATACTTGTGTCCCGGTGATCTCTTTCTATACTCTATCTTTTCTTTACTCTTACATCTCTTACTTATTAATTGTCAAACATCAATATCTAGATCACTTCACAAAAAGTTTCAAAAGTGTTAAACAAATCTAAAAAGATCAAAAAATCTTGGAAAAACTATTCAACCCCCCTTCTAGTTTTCCACAATTGGCATCAAGAGCTAGGTTATCAAAGTTTTTAAAATAAATTGTATTTTAAATCTTTAAACGATTATGGATTCGGAAAACTACAAAGAAGGTCAATCTATGCAACGACCACCTCTCTTCGAGGCAAATTGTTTTATATATTGGAAAAACCGTTTTGAAACTTACGTGAAGTCTAAGGATATTGATCTTTGGTATATCATAGCTCATGGTAACTACAAACCTACCATCAAAGACAAGGATGGCAAGGATGTTGTTACACCATATGAAAAGCTTGATGAAAATCAAAAGAAAATGCTTTCCAAAAATGATGAAGCTAAAATGGTTTTATACAATGCTTTACCTAAAAAGGAATATGAAAGAATTTTCATGTGTGACACGGCTCAAAATATTTGGGATTCTTTAATAACTACTCATCAAGGTAACAAACAAGTTAAAGATAATAAAATAGATCTTTTTGTTCAAAAATATGAGGAGTTTACAATTACCGACGATGAAACCATTGATTGTGCCTTTTCTAGATTTAATACCATTATTACTTCTCTTAAAGCACTTGATGAATCTTTTTCAAGTCGTAACCATGTTAGGAAATTCTTGAGGGCTCTTCCATCAAAATGGCGACCAAAGGTAACGGCGATAGAGGAATCCAAAGACTTGTCAAAGCTATCTCTAGACGAACTTGTTGGCAACCTCAAAGTCTATAAGGTAGTTCTTGAGAAGGACTTGGAGATTCCAAAGAACAAGAAGGAAACGTACAAATCTATCACACTTAAAGCAAGACAAGTCTTGAGTGATGATGATACATCTTCCTCGGATAGCAATGATGAGGAATATGCAATGGCCGTAAGGGATTTCAAGAAATTCTTTAGAAGAAGAGGCAAGTTTGTCCGACAACCCTATGACGACAAAAAGAACTTCCGAAAAATCAAGGAAGATAAAAAGGAAGATCGAAGATGCTTCAAGTGTGGTGATCCAAATCACTTCATTAGTGATTGCCCCAAAAACTCTTCCGGTGATCAAAAGGCATTCGTTGTCGGAAGTTGGAGCGATAGTGGAGATGACTCAAAGAAAGAAGAGATTTGTCTCATGGCTCACTCAAACGAGGTACGTCAAAAGGTGAAACTTGACCCGGATGAATGGATCCAAGATAGCGGTTGTACTAGACATATGACGGGAAACAAAGATCTCTTCTCATCCTATAAAACCTTTGATGGAGGTAACGTGTTGTTTGGTAGTAACACTAAAAGCAAGATCATCGGCAAAGGTACAATTTCTCATAACTCTCTCACCATCAATGATGTTAGTCACGTAGAAAATCTCAGTTTTAATCTTCTTAGCATAGGTCAAATTTGCGATAAAAAGTGCAAGGTACTATTTAGTGAAACCGGTAGCGAAATAATTAAAAACGGCATAACCATAGGAAAAGGAATTAGGAAAAATGGCCTTTACATTATGAAAATGGGGAACTCACCAAAAGACACCCTTTGTCTAACCTCTATAGATGATACTTCGACCTTATGGCATCGAAGATTGGGTCACGCCAATATGCGACTTATACAATCGCTATCATCTAAAGAGCTTGTTAGAAACTTACCAAAACTAAATTTTGAAAAACACTTTTGCGACGCTTGCAACATTGGAAAACAAGTACATGAAAGCCATAAGGCTAAAAACATGGTTTCTACTTCTAAATGTCTAGAACTTTTGCATATGGACTTGTTTGGTCCGTCGGCCGTTCAAAGTTATGGAGGCAACTTCTACACTTTGGTCATTGTTGACGACTATTCAAGATACACTTGGACAGGATTTTTAAAACATAAAAATGAATCTTTTGATCATTTTGAAATTCTAAGTAAAAAGATTCAAATCCAAAAGGGTTGTCCCATTATTTCAATCTGTACGGATCATGGTCGGGAATTTGATAATGAATTACAATTCGGAGCTTTTTGTAATGCTAATGGCATTACTTATAATTTTTTGGCTCCACGTACTCCTCAATCAAATAGGGTAGTAGAACTTAAGAATAGAACACTACAAGAAATGAGTAGAATATTGCTAAATGAATAATCAATTCCTCAAAAGTTTTGGTGTAATGCCTTTGACACCTCCACCTACATTCTAAATAGGATTCTTATTAGACTTTTCCTTGGAAAAACTCCTTATGAGCTTTTCAAAGGTAGAAAGCCCAACTTAGAATACTTTAAATTTTTTGGTTGTAAATGTTTCATTTTAACTACCAAAGACTACCTTACCAAATTCGACCCTAAATCGACCGAAGGTGTTTTCTTAGGATATTCCCCTAATAGTAAAGCTTATGTAGTTCTAAATAAAGAAACCATGAAAGTCAAAGAATCTCTCAATGTTAAATTTGATGAAACTCCTTTTCCTAGTTCACCTCCTTTAGTAGATGATGACTTATAAGAAGTCGACATCATGGAAAACCAAAGTAAAGATTTAGAAGTCAAGGAAAATAAACCATTAAATAAACAAATCTCAAACATCAAGAATCCAAAGATCATCCCTTAGGAACCGTCATAGGAAACCTTATTTAAAGAACTCTAAGATCTCAAGTTCAAAACTAAAGCAACTTCTTTTGTTTTGTCTCCTCCGTAGAACCTAAAAACATTAAAGAAGCCATACAAGACGAAAGTTGGACTATGGCTATGCAAGAAGAACTAAATCAATTTAAAACTAATGACGTTTGGTGTCTTGTTCCTCCTCCCAAAAACCAAACTATCATCGGTACAAAATGGGTCTTTGAAAACAAACTTGACGAAAATGGTGTCGTGTCTAGAAACAAAGAAAGACTTGTAGCACAAGGATACAATGAACAAGAAGGAATAGACTTCGATGAAACCTATGCCCCGGTGGCAAGATTAGAATCTATAAGAATCCTTCATGCGTATGCTTGTGCTCATGACTTTAAACTCTTTCAAATGGATGTCAAAAGTGCTTTCCTAAATGGTTTAATAAACGAAGAAATGTATGTAGCCCAGACTCCCGGATTTGTAGATTTTGAAAAACCTAATCATGTGTTTAAACTCAAAAAAGCTCTCTACGGTCTCAAACAAGCACCTAAAGCTTGGTATGATCGACTCAAAGCTTTCCTTCTTGATCATATGTATACCATGGGCTTAGTAGATAACACCTTATTTACTAAGAAAAAGGATTCACATATCATCATTGTCCAAATCTATGTGGACGACATCATCTTCGGATCAACTTGTCAAGACTTATGTGATGATTTCTCCAAAAACATGCATGATGAATTTGAAATGAGCATGATGGGTGAATTGAATTTCTTCCTTGGTTTACAAATTAGACAACTCAAAGATGGAATCTTCTTTAGTCAATCTAAATATGTAAAAGAAATGCTAAAGAAATTCGGCCTTGAAGACCCCAAACCAATCAAAAGTCCTATGTCCTCCGAAACCAAACTCACCCGTGACGAAGAGGGCGAACCCATCGATGATACTAAATACCGTGGTATGATTGGTAGTTTACTCTATCTAACCGCTAGTCGCCCTGATATCATGTTTAGTGTATGTCTTTGCGCTCGTTTTCAAGAAGCTCCTAAAACCTCTCATCTCAAAGCCGTAAAACCAATCTTCCATTACATCAAAGGTACTTCTCACCTAGGCTTATGGTATCCCAAGGGAACCAGTCTTGAGACTATCTTCTATGCCGATTCTGACCACGCGAGAGTCTATGTCGACCAAAAAAGCACTAGTGGTGTATGTACCTTCATAGGTTGTTGTCTCACCCCATGGATGTCCAAGAAACAAACCGCCTTAGCTATCTCAACCACCGAAGCCGAATACGTATCCGCCGAAAAAGCGTGTCAACAAGCCTTATGGATGAAACAAGCCCTAGTAGATAATGAAGTTAAGTTAAATGACGTACCTGTTCTTTGTGACAATAAAGGAGCCATAGACTTAAGCAAAAATCCCGTTCTTCACTCTCGTACCAACCATATAGAAATATGTCATCATTTTCTCCGTGATAACGTTCAAAAGGGTAATATTTCTATCAAAAAAGTTGCATCCGAAGACAATATTGCCGACATTCTAACCAAACCACTTAAAAGAGAACCTTTCAATCTTCTTCGACTCGGTCTTGGATTAATGGAACCAAATGATTAAATCTAAAAGCTTTCTTATGTTTATTCTTCTTTAAATACAAATAATTTTTTTGTTTCGTGAACGTCTTCAAGGAAACACATGGTCAATATATCGTTTCAAACATGTTCATTGTAGCTACATTAAAAGGAGGCTTAAGATTTTTCTCTCAAAATAAAACAAATTTTTCTATCATTAAGTCGAGAAAAACTGCACCTCCAACATATCAAAACTTTACTCAAAAAATTTCTACAAAAACCCAGTCTGCTAGTCGGCCGGTGCCATTCAAATTTCAAACTGTGCCTTTTTTAAAATAGCACCGGCAGTACCGACAGACCTGTTCTCAGCTATTAATATACGAATTTTTCAAATTTAAATCCAAGTTTTCCCTCCTTGTCACATCACTTAGGCTCTAAGAATAGAGGTTGACCTTAGCCATAATCTAATCATTAGATTTTAACCAAATTAACAAGTAAAACATTTAAGTCCACCTCAAATCTTCATCTATAAATAGTACACCATTTTTTGCTCTTCTCCTTCACTCCTACCTCTCTTGTCTTACCTTTCTTCACAATGCCTAAACAGAACAAAACTAATCTAAAACGAATCGCAAGAATTAGTGTTAGGCCATGTTGCTTTGTTAATCCAAATACTTCTTCTCCTTCCTATCAACCATTCTCTCCACCATTGGACTACACATCGGGAGCTCCACCAACTTCTCTAAAAACCACATCACCACTATCTCCAATCAATACGACAATTAACTCCAATGAAAATTGCTTGCTTACTCCTAAGTCAACTCCTCCTTCATTGACTTCGCCACCACCCGCTCCTACTCAACCATCCAAGCTCACCTTATCAGTAACTATTAACCTTGATCCCATTGAACTCTTGTTCTCTACTCTACCATCTTCTCCATCTTTCCTTGATTTTCTAGGTGATCTTCCACCATTAACAACGAATCCATCACCTCCTAGACCATCCTTTGCAACCATTGAACATTTGGCAAATGAACCACCTCCTATTCCTCCTATAGACTCTACTTTTCCTTCACCAACTCCGGAGTTAGAACCAACACTTCCTCCTCTCCCTCTATAATGCTTGCCTAATCCACCGTCTCAACTCCCACCTCTTCCGTCATTGGGACCTAACAACCCTTTTCCTTTGCTCACCCATGAGATGTTTTGTGAACATTGCCAAAGAACTCAAGTCTTGGTCGACAATCTTCAAAGAGAAATGAGATTCATTCTCAACCACATTCTCGACCGCCTAAATGTCATAACTCACAACATCTAATAAAAGAGACTTAAGTAGTAGAATAAAACTAAGTAGATTCATTAAGAATCCTCATTAAGAATCTCTTGCTTATCCTAAGTTTTTGTATTATCCTTTATGTTGTTCCTGAATAAAAAGTATTTGTGCTTGGACATTTGTTACCTTCTTCAAAAATTATGTGTAAAATTCGTGATCATTGACTTTTTTTAGTCAGCCGGTGCCATTCGATAACAAACCGGTTCCATTGATAGATCAGCACCGGCTAGCCGGTACTACAACACGCCATTTCTATTTCTTAGACCCCAAACTTTTCTTTGCATGAACTAACAAAGCAAGGGGAGCCTATCTCATTATTTCTAATATATTTGTTTTGTAGTTACCATAGCATTCATCAAGGGGGAGCTTTCCATCTTAACAATATCACTACATTTCTCATACATTTGCATTCCATTTTTGTTTCGATAAAAGGGGGAGAACGTAACCAAGTTTAAATACAAGTCTAATCATCCCTTTGGCCTAATATGTTTTGTCATCAACAAAAAGGGGGAGATTGTTAATACAAATAAACCGGTTTTAAACAAAACGTTTTACAATCAACTTAGGCTAAGGTTTTATTAATGACAAAACATAACAAACCATTTTTCTCAAACCTCTTATTATCTCAAAACATGATTTCTTTACTATCTCCCAACTTTGTAGAAAAGTACATGCAACTTGAAAAAGTGTACAAATCTTTTTAAACCCTAACTTTACACAAAATTATCTTACACTTATTAATTAAATTACTTCATTTAGTATATAATCAAATGCAGCAAATCTAAGGAAAATCTCATAAGATACACAAGATATCTCAAGATTTTGCAAATCAAAATCCGGATTTAGTTACTGTATTCCGGTGCCCTTAGTTTTGCAAGCCAGTGCCCTCTATCAACAGCACCGGTAGAACCGGCGTACAATAAACTTTTTGGCTATAAATACCAAGCCATTTCTCATGTTTTTACACACCTTTCTCATTTAATCTTCTCTCTAACCAAATGATCTCTCTCTCTCTAGCATCTCTTTCTAAATCTTGTGTAGGTAATTCACTTCATGAAAGGAATTGCTAAATACGCGAAAGTTTCAAGCATGCCTTAAAAGTGTCTTGATCTTGATTCATCTTACTTCATTCAAGAGATCATCTTGCTGTGATTTATTGTTGTATTGTTAGTTGTACATCAAGTGTAGTTGTGTTATTATCGATTCTCGTGTGTGAGAAATTCAGTGATCATCTTTGTAACCTATAGAAGTGTACCATCGTTGTGAGGCTTCTCCGCCAAGTGAAAGGAGCTCGGTGACTAGTGTTTAACAAACTCTCGAGTAGGTGACTCAGGGAGTGGAGTAGGGCAAGGAAGGTGTCCTTGTAGCCGAACCACTATAAATACTTGTGTCCCAATGAACTCTTTCTACATTCTATCGTTTCTTTACTCTTACATCTCATACTTCTTAATTATCAAACATCAATATCTAGATCACTTCACTAAAAGTTTCAAACAAAGTGTTAAACAAGTTTTAAAAGGCCAAAAAATTTAAGAAAACTATTCCCTTCTAGTTTTCCATACCTTATTTTGTAAAGTGGTACACAATCCCATCAATTCATTAAGTTTAAGTCTATTCTCATCACTATCAAATGTTGTTACCTCTTGCGAGCATGAAATCCATGGAAAGTGTTTAGTATACATTCTCAAACCTAGTTTGAGCAATAGTATCCCCCATGGTTTCTTGGTACCTGGGACCACCACCTGAAGTAGTTCCTATGAAACTAGATTCATTAGTGTTATTTGCCTTAGATCGGGGGGTCCCCCTATAGTTATGTTACCATTGTCCTGCTCTGCTTCTAAGCTAGAAGCAGTAGTGGTAGCCCTCACCAAACTGTCACCCAACTCCTTATAGACAGCCTCATCTGCAACATTGTCACTAGGATCACTAGGCTGAGGTACTTGAGTGTCCTTTCTTGTAGGCTTCCTAGGTTTTTGTGTCTTTTGTAGTTGAGTAGATGGTTGAATAATAGGAGAGTGTTGGGATCAGTTGGATTTGCGAACCTTTACCCATGCTTGAGATTGGTGTTTGCACCACCATCATTAGAAATAAAATAAGTTACTCTACCAAAAAAACCTTTTTCCTACCCTTCTCATATGTCTAAAAATCTTCTTAGTAGAGGGGTCAATTATAAATTCTCTTATGATTGGTACCACAGTTGTTTGATATTCAAAAAAACTTTTGTACAAACCTTGGATTACAATCAAAAATTTCCCCAGACACATATCCAAGTTTTAATCAAACCTTTCAAAAATGTATTTTGGAAAAGTTAAAACACTTCTGATTTGGTTAGCTAAATGGATATTTGCAGATGTGCATTGTAACTACTAAACTCATTCCCTGCAGTAGTCTTTGGACTTAGACATTATAGAATAGTATGAATCAGAAATTTCTATTATGGAGAAAAGAATGGCTTATAAAAAGTTAAATTCTGTGAAATTTTCTCATATCCCATCAATGTAAGTTGTTCAAAAATGGTAGAGTTTGGTAAACATCATACTTTTCCCATCTCTAGTTTAGACTCCTTGCTTCCATATGCTTCAGAGATAATTATCTTCTTGCCATCTACTAGAGCATGTAACTGTACTTCCCCATTGATAGTTTTGACCACACCAGTAGACCAGAATTGTTTAATGCATATCTTATAGGTTGTGCATTCTATAAATCCACAATTTGTTCAAACCCATCACTTTCTACGGGTTTAGACAAAAATGCGACCATGTTACGAGTATCTGCAAACTTTAGGGTTGTCATTTGTGTTGGGTTTTGATGATGGATGATAAAACTGAGTAAGGGTTTGTGATTAGAGAGTTTACGAAAGTATGAAATTGATTAAATAACTGATTGAGACCCTTAATCGAAGTATTTATGGAAAATACCCTCAACAGATTTAACTTTCACCCAGCAGTAGTAAGTTATGCCTAGCAGCATTAACTTAAAACCAGCAACAGTAAGTTATGCCTAGCAGCATTAACTTTGAGTCACCATCATTAACTCCAATTCCATTCTAAACAGCTTTTCCATCATCAATTTAACACTTTTCTTTGATTTTCCTGCAAACACTGGTACAAAAACTGGTATGGGTCACTCCAAAAATGTGTGACGATATACATATGGTCACATGTGTTTTTTTGGGTGTTTGTCACTAAAGATCGCGCCATTATGTAGGTCACATACGGTGACGTTAGGGAGTTTGTGGCTATTTCCATTGAAAACCAAGTGTTCATTTGATATTGAAGTATATATTTTATGAACAAATTATGGAAGTTTTGATGCTATGGAGTCGAGTTTCGGTCAAGTTATCCATATATAAAATCGGGACAACAAGTTTTGTGAAAAATGGGTTCAATTTGGGGAATTCATTTAAATCAATCCATATGTTATTACGAACTTGTGCCACTCGCCATGTTAAAGGCAATTGAGCCTAGATAGTCTCAATTATTGATTTGTAGTTTCCAAAATAATAACAAAATGTCACTTTTTGGGCATGGCGTTTTCGCCAAAAGTTTGAAATATTTTTTGTCTTGTTGAAAAAGGAGCATTTCAAAAGTACTTCATTAAAATTATCTACACATTTTGATGTTGTCACTTCATCCTTGTCGATCCTCTATAACTATTAGTTAATAAACTTGTTCTCCATCTACCAAACACCATTAATGCTATATATTCCATACTAGTTGTAAATATGATCTTTCCTTTGTTAGTCTATCATGACATCTTGCTTTGCATATACATGTGTTAATTATATGTTCTTGTTTGATTCATATGCGTTGTCGCATATTAGTGATTGAAATATCTATTCATATTAAAAATGTGTAATCACTTATGAAAGGTTTAATTTCCTTTTTAAAATGTTTATATGCTTGAACTATGTTACTAAATGTTAGGCTTAAACATACTTACATGAGTTTTTGCATTATGAAAGTAATATTATCTCGTATATTATGTCTCGTATTATCTCGTAATTTATCATTTTTTTGATACATGATGATTTTGATTATGGGATATTATCCTATGTTTGATAGTTTCTTGTTCCTTGTTGGCTCTTCTAAATCTATCCGTATAATGCCTAGTTTTAACATGCTTAAACATTTGTTTGCATGATCTTTTTGCATCTTGTCCTTATATGACATACACATGATTTATTGCTACCATTGCGCTTATGTTATGTTTTTTTGATAATACTTGTATAAGACTAGGATCTTCTTTTGAAGCCACATTATTTAATTAAGAACCAAAATCGACAAACAAGCAATGGAACAATATAACAAGTTTGATACTTATTTTTCATAAATAAAACAGATACAAAATGCAATAATAGGATTCACGTGCCTATTTTGTTTTCCTTTTGTGGCATATCCCGTAAGCATCATTGTTAGTGCAATTCATTTTATAATCTAAATGATCTTCTTCCTAACGCTTGTGTTTGGTTGAACTACTTGGAACACGCTCTTGTATAAATGTTCTTATTTCTCATATTGTTTATGCCTGAATCCTTGAATGATTGTTTGTAAACTGAATCGTCATGCTTAATGATGGTTTTTATGCAATTCATATTTCTTCATTTTCATTTTTCTTGTTGGTATTAAAGAGTTTTTTGGAATAATCAAAATATGTAGGGTATATTCGTTGAAATCTTACCTCAAGTGATTTTAGAATTAATCTAGTCTGAACCAATTGATCACATATAAGTGAAAATCCAAGATAGAATTCATTTTGTTCACTAACTAAGGAATTTTAGATTTTTAGGACCTTGGCTGCTGCAACCGGTTCTGTTTGCAGCAAGCCGGTTCTGTGAAACAATGGAACCGGCAAGCCGGTTCTACAGAAGGCATTTTTGCCAGTTGGGGGAAAGTTTATTTTTTAATACGACACTTAAATTTGATTATTTAACTTTGTATTAAGGTCGTCCTAATAGTTTGTTTTTGATCTTAATCTAGCTCTTAAGTCCTTAAAAATTTCATAGATCAATCCAAGATTTTTCGAACAGCATTTTTATGCCTTTGTTTAAGATAGTTTCAACCTATGACCTCTTCATTCTTAGTTTTTCCAATTGTGTTGTGTCTATTTTAAAACATGTTTTTGTTCATATACAAGTTATCTATGTGTCTACTTGTTAAATGTCATTCGTGGATAATACTTGAAAGAAGTTTTTTCTTTCATACTTGTTGGTATAAATGTTTGAACGTATCATTTTGTGAAATGATATTCTGCTTCTCTCTTGCACTGAAACTCATTTGGATTTTGTGTAGGTCGATTAAAAATCAAATTCTTATCAAGATAATTTATGCTATTCGCACATAATCATACCTTAACCCAAATCTCTTTCACTAACATGTTTCATACTGCAATTTCATCATCACCACTTTACTAATAAGCATACATTGAGATATTGCGCATCTATTCATCACCATCTTCGCCACCAATTTTACTACAAACAAATTGTCCATATCTATCCACCTCTATTGCTTCATCAAACCCAACAAGAAGAATTTTGAGTTAAACCTTTTACTAACTTAAGTCTTCACTGAGTCTTCAGTACAAAAAGAATCATTATGAATCCTTCCTCCACCACCACCATAACCACAACCCTACCAATGACTCAAAACCAATTCAACTTATGAAGGATAAATCACCTTCTACATATCTCGATACTCATAAGCTCATTTGCCTATATTGTCAAAAGCCAAGTGAATTTTGTAACGAAATGTGTCTTATTCCCAAACACATCCTTTCAACCTTAACAACCTTTACCACCAAAACCAACCACGATGATGCAAGTAATAGGCGATTTTTAAATTTTTTTATAAACATTATATTAATTTACGTTTTAGCTACTTTTCTAAGGAGTTCCTTTTTTAGGAATCATATATCATTTTTAGCTCTAGAAAGTCCTATCATATCATATACACATCTTATTATATATGACTTCCTGAAAGATGAAGTACTATATTTCACTATGTTTTATTTTTGTAGGATCAAGCATAATACACATTGGGTAATGGCTTCTCGCTACCAGAGGTGTATTAAGATATGTTGTGCATCATTCATTTTTATTTTTGTATGTTCATTTTGGACACCCAGCTAACGAAGTGTGTTGTAGGTGGAAGGGAAGGGACCGGGGTTCACAATCATCTAGAGAGCGACACACACACACACTGTTGTATATGACATATTTGTCTACGGACAAAGCTATTATTGCACTAATCTTCTATTTTGTAGGATCATACATGACGCCCTCAAGCAAGGGGGAGCTTCCCGTTCGAGATTCTTAGGTCGATGCATAATATATATCACTTTTGGTTGTATAAATTTTATCGTCCAAGGACGAATCAAGTGTTGCATACTAATTTTTAGTTTGTAGATTTTTTTTCATATCTTGATGGCGCTTTGACAAAGGGGAAGCACTCGGTCCAAGGGGAGCATGCCAGCATTCATCATCACTCAGACTCTTTCGAAAATCCTTTTGTTGGTCAACCAAAAGAAAAATGTCCATTTTCTTCATCATATAGTTATCACAGTCTAGTCGAGTTGGCACGAAACTCAACCGTTTTGTAGGTTAAAGCTTTCAAATTTGGGATCATGGAATCCACTATAGAAACAAGGACACTTACGCTAGAGATGCAACAACATAAGGGGTTAGAGTCGACCTATTGTAACTTCACTAGGAAGATGCAAGCTCGGCCTTTTTCAATGAAGTTAAACTCCAAAGGACAAACCCTGTTTTGTTTGACAAAAAGGGAAAAGAGGTTGTAAACGGATAGAAGGTAATGTAATGTGAGAGATGCGGAGCAAATATACTTTACATTGACGAAATATTACGTTTACACATTGTTTGTCATCAACAAAAAGGGGGAGATTGTTAGTGTCAATATTAAGATATTAACTACACGCTCGTTTTGGTTTTGTTGATGACAAACCACCTAACTTGTAAAACATAATGTAAAAAGTACAAGTTACTCGTAATACGTATTTTGTCTCAACATCTTCTCCATGACTCGACTCCTCGTATGTTGTCAACACATGTTCGTACATGTTAGTTATGTTTGCCATTATGATCAAACTCTTTTCAACATTTAGCATTCACTAATATTTATTATACACATAAACCGGTTTTTAAACAAAACGTTTTTAACAATCAACTTAGTCTAAGGTTTTATTAATGACAAAACATAAACAACAATTTTTCGTCATACCTCTTATTATCTCAAAATCATGATATCTTACTATCTCCCAAACTTTGTAAAAATCACATGCAACTTGAAAAAGTGAACAACATCTTTTTAAACCTAACTTTACACAAAAACCCACTTACACTCTATTAATTTAATTTACTTCATTTAGTAGATAATCAAAAGCGCAATCTCTCTAGGCGCTCGCGCATCTCTCATAAGATTACGAGATATATATATAATAAAAAAATGGAGAAAAAAAAGATAAAGGTTATTTTTCAAAGATATCTCAAGATTTTGCAAATCAAAATCCGGATTTAGTTACTGTATTCCGTGCTCTTAGTTTTGCAAGTCGGTGCCCTCTGTCAACAGCACCGGCATAACCGAAATACAGTAAACATTTTGGCTATAAATACCAAGCCATTTCTCATGTTTTCACACACCTTTCACACACATTTTCTCTGCATTTCTCACTCATTTAGATCAGTAGCAATAGTCATTAAACACCCTCATTCTCATGTGATTATAATGCTTCTAACATTCATCTTGTTTGTTACATACTCTTATGATGATCCAACCAAAGCAAGCCTTGAAGATCTTGCCATTTCCATCCACCCTCAAATATACCCATATGAAGATTTACAAGATTGGAGATCTCATCATCTACATCCATTTAAAGGCTTCTCATTAATGGAAGTTAATTTAGATTAGACATTCATATCCATTAGACACATTTGTCGTGGATCATGAGCACACTGTATACCATTTGATCTCTTTTGAGCGCGCGCGAAGTGCGAGTCAGACTAGAAGGTTTTATGTGTTTGTGCCATAAAACACAAGGTTTGTTATGTTGGGCCATAAAACATAACGGGGTTTTGGGTTGGTTCTACCTTTTGTGTAAGAACCCGTATTTAGCTTTGTACCGGATAAAGTGTAAGCGACGATGGGTTGGTTCTCCCGGTGATTAGGACTCGGTATTTAGCTTAGTACCAGATAAAGTGTAAGCGATGTTGTGTAAGGTTTTCTCCGCCAAAAAGGGAGCATGTTGATCTAGTGAAGTAACTCTCGAGTTGGGTACTCGGGGAGTGGAGTAGGGCGGAGAGGAGCTCCGTGACCGAACCACTATAAATCATCGTGTTCGGTTTGCTTTCTCTTTACATATCATTATTTCTTTACTTTATAATTATGCTTATGTTATTGCTTGATGTTTATGCTTGTTTACTCGATATAGTATGGACTATTATTAGTACTTCTCCTATTAAGTCACGATTGTTCGGCATTTGATACAAAAAGTTTTTAGATTTTAATCAAAAACGTATTCACCCCCCTCCCCTCTACGTTTTCCACAATTGGTATTAGAGCCATGTGGATCTAGTTTTCAAAACAAATAGTTTTCAAAACCGAGTACGATCCGTGTATCCATCTATCCGAAAAGCGGGACTTAATATGAAAAGTATGTCGTTGTTTTATTCTTAGGAAGTGCTTGGATTTTTGAATATCGTGCAATACAAGCTGTGAATAAGGTGTCTAAAATCTGATATAAAATATCCTTAAAGCCTACCAAGTGTTGACTCTTTTCGTCGGGTCAAAATAAGCGTTTTTGGAAAATTCGTTCGAACCGGCGGTTCTGTTCGATAACAAGCTGGTTGCATTCAAGGAACAGAACCGGCCAGCCGGTTCTATAGTACGCTTTACAAAAATTTAATCAACTTCAAAAGGTCATAAAAACTTAACCGTAAATCCGTACAAGTCGTGCCACCTACCGTTTCGAAGATAATTGAGTCTAGTTTCTAATAAAGTACAGTTACTATCTTGTACTGGATTTATAGGTTAAGTAAGTCGAATTTGCAAAATACCACAAAGTGTCCAAAATTTCAAGTTTTGTAATTTAAAAAAATAAAATTTATTAAAATTTATTTTTTAGATTAACATATGAAAACTCAAACCTTTGAGTTGGGAAATTTTGGTTGGTATCCTTTAAACTTTGATACATCCTTCTTTGGAAATGAAGTAATTTGGCCATTAATCAATCTTGGTATACATCATCATACTCATCGCAAGGCGAAAAAGAATATTTCGTTATTGATATGTTATAATATTAGTCTCTAGTTTGCAATGTGCTTGTATATATTATTGTATGCTTATCTCTCATACATTTGGGCTTGCTTATTGTGAAACATAATGTCAACCTTGTCCATTGTATTTTCCTCGCTTGTATGTCAATTTTTGAATTCTTAAAAAAAACAATATAATTCAAAAGGGTGGTTTTGGTTAAACCATAATTATGTCAATATTTTTTTCGGAATCTCTCATATATAAATCAATGACTTGATAAGTGGATGTGCTTATATGACTACTTATTTGCCTTGTTTACATCTTATCTTTGCGTCTTGTTTGTTTATGGATCATAAGTGTCTTTGTTTGCATATTTTGCTCATTTTGTTTGTCATCTTTATGTTTTCGCACAATAGGCTTAGCTAGTCTTGTGCTCCTCATATAGACATAATATATCTTTGGCTTCATATGATAGTATTCAAATCATAGCGAGCGCAGCTACAATACTTAGTAAAACCTTGAGAAGAAGACTAAGTATGCTAGATAAGTGTTTTGACAAATATCGTCATAAAAATTATACACATCAAAGTGAGGATTGGCAACTTGATTGTTTCATCCGAAATACTCAAGTAAAGATGAGTGTGTAGGTGTCCTTGTTGTAGCTTTAATTTTTTTTCAAAGCGGGTCAAAGTAATAAGTTATTGTTTTGGTTAAAATGGGTCAAAACTAGTGTTTGGCAAAAACCCATAAAGAAAGGTTCCACGGTTCAATTAGACCAAGTGTGCATTTGATATTGAAGTATATATTTTATGAACAAATTATGGAAGTTTGATGCTTGAGATTCAAATATCGTCAATTATCCCACTACTGCGTCTCTCGCGACGCGCGCAGTAGGGGGAGCGGAGTGGTCCACATTTGGTCATTTTGGGAATTTCATTTAAAATCAATCATATGGAGTTAGAACTTGTGCCACTCGCCATGTTAAAGGCAATTGAGCCTAGATAGTCTCAATTGTTGATTTGTAGTTTCCAAAATAATAACAAAATGTCACTTTTTGGGCATGGCGTTTTCGCCAAAAGTTTGAAATATTTTTTGTCTTGTTGAAAAAGGAGCATTTCAAAAGTACTTCATTAAAATTATCTACACATTTTGATGTTGCCACTTCATCCTTGTCGATCCTCTATAACCATTAGTTCATTAACTTGTTCTCCATCTACCAAACACCATTAATGCTACATATTCCATACTAGTTGTAAATATGATCTTTCCTTCGTTAGTCTATCATGCGGGTGAACACACACACACACAGCGCGTCTATTTACAATTCACACTATTCTCTCTAGCTTTATCTTCCACTTTTCTCTTACTCTATCGAATTTCTATATAATCTCTCTATCTAAGGGATCTCTATCTATATCTCTATCTTCGTACACTCAGTACACACTCCTCTAGGGGCTCTCTATATCTACAACTGCGCGAGAGAGATAGAGATATATAGTCATCACGAGAGGAGAGATTTTTATGCTTTAGGCTCATCTCATCAAAGGTGCGGGGGATGCGAGGAGGCGCGAGGGGGGGGGCATATCTCTACATATCACATATCTCCTATTGAGAGTGTGTTACTAGAGAGTTGTGTGTTGTGTCTCGTATATGTTAATACGACGACGAGAAATGCAAAGCACACAGCGTGTTTGTGGTGGACACGATGCGAGCGCGCTGATCGATTCTTAAGTAGTGGAGGGTGTGGGGGGGGATCGATTGATTGGAGTGGTAGGATGGTGGGGGTGAGGGGGGAAGAGGAGCGTTGTGGGTTTTTAGTAAAGTGTAACTCTCTATATTAATTACGTAAATTAATATTGGGAATTGGTTGTTTATTGCTTAAACATGGTTGCATGATCTTTTGCATCTTGTCCCTTTTATGACATTACCACAATTATTGCTACCTTTGCTCATTATTTATGTATTTTTTGATATACTTTAGAAGTCTAGGATCTTCCTGAAGCTCATAATAATTTATAATTAAGAACCAAAATCGACAAACAAGCGATGGAACAATATAACAAGTTTGATACTTATTTTTCATAAATAAACAGACTCAAATGCAATAAGAGATTTCGTGCCTATTTGTTTCCTTTTGTGGCATATCCGTAGCATCATTGTTAGTGCAATCATTTTATAAATCTAAATGATTTCTTCTAATACTTTGTTTTGGTTATATATACTACTTGGAGTACACAGTTCTCTTGTATAAAATGTTTCTTATATATGTTCTCATATTGTTTATGTCTGAATCCTTGAATGATTGTTTTAAACTGAATCGTTTATGCTTGTGGTTAGTTTTTATGCAATTCATACTTCTTCATTTTCATTTTTCTTGTTGTATTAAGGAGTGTTTGGAATAATCAAAATATATAGGGTATAAGCGTTGAATCTTACCCATGTGATTTTGGATTAATCTAGTATGACCAATTGATCAACAATATAAGTGAAAATCAGGATTAGAATTCATTTTGTTCACTACTAGAGGATTTTAGATTTTAGGAACCTTGGCTGCTGCAAGCCGGTTCTGTTTGCAGCAAAGCCGTACTTCCTTTAGTTTTTCTTGGAATATGGTTCATAAATCTTTGATTTGCTTTCTTTAAAATGAGTGTGTTAGGAGCTCATATGATTCTTGAGTAGTAATCCAATTCATTATTGAAATTATGACTTGGATCAAAAATTCGATCATCTTGACAGTTTTGAGTTTGAGCAAGAAATCGGACGTACTATTTGCTTGGAGCTTGAAAAATATCAAGTTTCCTCTCAAGATATTTCTTCTACTCTACATGTTTTACCAGCATAAAACATGAAAATATCTATATCCTTTTCCAAGATGAAAAGAATATGATATTGACATCCATCTCACACATGCAATGTTGGGGTCATGTTAAATCTACTTGCTCAAATGAACCTATTCCAACTTACACATCTTTAGAAATCTAAAAACCAAACGCTTAAAACCTTTCTCTTAAATACTTCCTCATTTGTTTAATACAAATAAAAACATTTTTGTATAACTTGTCTCGTAAATGTATACAAAGAAACACATGGTCAATATGTTGTTTCAAACACGTTCATTGTAGCTACATTAAAAGGAAGCTTAGGGTTTTTCTCTCAAAATAAAACAAATTTTTTTCTGTCTTCGAGTCGAGAAAAACTACACCTCCAACATATCAAAACTTTACTCAAAAACTTACTACAAAAACCCTGTCTGCCCGTCGGCCGGCGCCATTCAAATTTCAAGCCGGTGCCCTCTTTAGAATAGCACCGGCAGAACCGGCAGACATGTTCTCAGCTATTAATATACGAATTTTTCAAATTTAAATCCAAGTTTTCCCTCCTTGTCACATCACTTAGGCTCTAAGAATAGAAGTTGACCTTTGCCATAATCTAATCATTAGATTTTAACTAAATTAGCAAGCAAAACATTTAAGTCCACCTCAAATCTTCTTCTATAAATAGTGCACCATTTTTTGCTCTTCTCCTTACCTTTCTTCACAATGCCTAAAGAGAACAAAACTAATCTAAAACGAACCGCAAGAATTAGTGTTAGGCCATGTTGCTTTGTCAATCCAAGAACCTCTTCTCCTCCCTATCAACCATTCTCTCCACCATCGGACTACACATCGGGAGCCCCACCAACTTCTCCAATAACCACTCCACCACTATCTCCAATCAATACAACAATAAACTCCAATGAAAAGTGCTTGCTTACTCCTAAGTCAACTCCTCCTCCATTGAATTTGCCACCACCCGCTCCTACTCAACCATCGAAGCTTACCTCACCGGTAACTATTAACCTTGATCCCATTGAACTCTTGTTCTCTACTCCATCTTTACTTGATGTGCTAGGTGATCTTCCACCATCAACAACGAATCCATCACCTCCTAAACCATCCTTTACAACCATTGAACGTTTGGCAAATGAGTCACCTCATATTCCTCCCATGGACTCTACTTTTCTTTCGCCAACTACAGAATTAGAACCAACACCTCCTCCTCTCCCTCCACAATGCTTGCCTCCTCCACCGTCTCAACTCCCACCTCTTCCGCTATTAGAACCTAACAACCCTTTTCCTTTGCTCACCCATGAGATGTTTTGTGAACATTGCCAAAGAACTTAAGTCTTGGTCGACAGCCTCCAAAGAGAAATGAGATTCATTCTCAACCACATTTTCGATCGCCTAAATATCATAACACATAACATCTAATAAAAGAGACTTAAGTAGTAGAATAAAACAAAGTAGATTCATTAGGAATCCTCGTTAAGAATCTCTTGCTCATCCTAAGTTATTGTATTATCCTTTATGTTATTGTTGTACCTGAATAAAAAGTATTTGTGCTTGGATATTTGTTATCTTCTTCAAAAATTATTTGTAAAATTCATGATCATTGACTTTTCTTTAGTCAGTCGATGCCATTCGATAACAAACTGGTGCCATTGATAAATCAGCACCGGCTAGCCGGTACTACAGTACGTCATTTCTATTTCTTGGACCTCTAACTTTTCTTTGCATGAACTAACAAAGCAAAGGGGAGCCTATCTCATTGCTTCTAACATATTTGTTTTGTAGTTACCATAGCATTCATCAAGGGGGAGCTTTCCATCTTGACAATATCTCTACATTTCTCATACATTTACATTCCATTTTGTTTTGACAAAAAGGGAGAGAAAGTAACCAAGTTTAAATATAAATCTAATCATCCCTTTGGCCTAATATGTTTTGTCATCAACAAAAGGGGGAGATGGTTAATACAAATAAACCGGTTTTAAACAAAATGTTTCTACAATCAACTTAGGCTAAGGTTTTATTAATGACAAAACATAACAAACCATTTTTCTCAAACCTCTTATTATCTCAAGACATGATTTCTTTACTATCTCCCAACTTTGTAAAAAATCACATGCAACTTGAAAAAGTGTACAAATCTTTTTAAACCCTAACTTTACACAAAATCATCGTACACTTATTAATTTAATTACTTCATTTAGTATATAATCAAATGCAGCAAATCCAAGGAAAATCTTATAAGATTACACAAGATATCTCAAGATTTTGCAAATCAAAATTCGAATTTAGTTACTGTATGCCGGTGCCCTTAGTTTTGCAAGCAGGTGCCTTCTGTCAACAGCACCGGAAGAACCGGCCTACAGTAAAACTTTTGGCTATAAATACCAAGCCATTTCTTATGTTTTTACACACCTTTCTTATCTAATCTTCTCTCTAACCAACTGATCTCTCTCTCTCTAGCATCTCTTTCTAAATATTGTGTAGGTAATTCACTTCAAGAAAGGAATTGCCAAATACGCGAAAGTTTCAAGCACGCCTCAAAAGTGTCTTGATCTTGATTCATCTTACTTCATTTAAGAGATCATCTTGCTGTGATTTATTGTTGTATTATTAGTTGTACATCAAGCGTATTTGTGTTATTATCGATTCTCGTATGTGAGAAATTCAGTGATCATCTTTGTAACCTATAGAAGTGTACCATCATTGTGAGGCTTCTTCGCCAAGTGAAAGGAGCTCGGTGACTAGTGTTTAACAAACTCTCGAGTAGGTGACTCGGGGAGTGGAGTAGGGCAAGGAAGGTGTCCTTGTAGCCGAACCACTATAAATACTTGTGTCCCGGTGAACTCATTCTACACTATATCTTCTCTTTACTCTTACATCTCTTACTTCTTAATTATCAAACATCAATATCTAGATCATTTCACTTAAAGTTTCAAACAAAGTGTTAAACAAGTTTTAAAAGGCCAAATATTTTAGAAAACTATTCAACCTCCGCTTCTAGTTTTCCACACCCTTTCTTCTAAAGAACTTTTTAAAGTTCCTTACGGCCATAGCATATTCTTCGTCATCGCTTCCAGATGTCAAAGTTTCATCATCACTAGACTCTTTCTTAGCTTTCAAGGCAATGGACTTAACTCTTTCCTTTTTGCCTTTATAAATTTCAGAATCCTTTTCCATGACTACTTCATGTACTTTTAGATTGCCGATAAGCTCGTCTAGAGCTAGTGATGACAAATCTTTCGATTCTTCAATCGTTGTGACCTTTGCTCTCCATTTAGGATGTAGAGCCCTAAGAAACTTCCTAACATAGTTCTTGCTAGAGAAACCTTCATCAAGAGCTTTAAGACTAGTAATAATAGTGTTAAATCTAGCAAAACCGCTATCAATAGATTCTTCTTCAAGGATAGTAAATTGTTCATATTGTTGAACAAGAAGATCAATTTTATTATCCTTTACTTGGCTATTACCTTGATGTGTGATTAACAACGATTGCCAAATATCTTTAGCCGTTTTACACATAAAAATTCTTTCGTGTTCCTTTTTAGGTAAAGCATATATCTAGAACCATTTAGCTTTACTTATTTTTTTAGCAAGTTGTTTTTTAAGATCGTCGGGGATTGTTCTTCCAAAAGGAACAACTACTAAAATTGTGGCTAACTTCATTTTTTGGCAACTGGCAGAAAATTCACCATTCAAGATAATATGCAAAGATCTAAATCTTTTGCCTTACACAATATGGATTTCCAACTTTCTATTTCTCTAATAAAAATAAAATGATCACTTTCAAAAAGAAGGTGGTCTATTGCAATAGATTTCCCTTCTAGATATTTATTCGGAATCTCATAGATCGATGCTTAAGCTTTATTTATACTACACGTAAAGACTTGGATGACCTTGCTTCTGATACCATTGTAGAAAACTAGAAGGGGGTTGAGAATAGTTTTTTTACCATTTTACATTAAAACTTAGATGTCCGCCTTATGTGAACTCAAGAGATATACACAAGTGTATATGATAGCGATGCAATAAGTAAGTAACTAATCTACGAAATATAAACAAGTAAAGATAAGAAAGATCAAACTGATGACACAATAATTTATAGTGGTTCGGCTACGAAGCTCCTCTTTGCCATACTCCACTCCCCAAGTACCCAACTTGAGAGTTATCTTCACTATGTCAACAAGCTCCCTTTAGGCGGAGAAAACCGTACATGTCGCTTATACTTTTTCCAGTACTAAGCTAAATACCGAGTTCTACATCGAGATAGAACCAATCTAACACACTATGTATTTTGTGGCCTAAATACTAACCTATCATACACATATTGATGACGTATAGTATGGATCGGCCTGACCCACTCATACTATTATAGGCTTAGTAGCCGATAAAGGGCCTCAGGCCCATGAACCATCGCTATCACAGCCTCCTTGACCTACGGGTCGCGGCATATAGAACGCTGTCTGTAGCCGCAATATTTTCACAAGTTATCTTTAAGAAAGAATAACCTAATCAAATAAGAGATATGCTTTACTTATTTAAATCGGTTAGGATAATCAATGTATGATATGAGACCTAAACAAGTTGATCATAAGGTTTATGAATTCATTTCGTCATATGCAAGTGTTTGATTATCCTTCCTTGTAGAATGTTTATTTGAATTTATTGTTAGAATGGTTCACTAAGGTATTTGGGGACTATCCAAAGCCTCTTACAAATAACATGATGAAGTGATTTGTTGTAATCAGTTTAAATTTTCAAGTTAATTTGATTAATACTTGTTATCAAACATGATAATCCCTAAACAAAATACACTTTGTATTCATATTAATTCAAGGTTAACAACCATCATCGGTTAATTATAAATGGCGGGAATAAACTAATTTAGCCGGAGAAAAATTTCCCTCACCATGCCATGGGAATATGGCAGGAGTGAGGGAGGAAGAAAGGCCTCACAAGGACCAACCGCGCAATAGCAAAAAGACAAAATAAAGGAACAGTGAATGTTACTGTATTAACAAAGAGGTTAGGGACCAACGACGCAACACGAAATAATAGTGAAATGACGCTACTGCCCTTCAAGAAAAAGGCGACGTGGCAAGGATAACGACGGAGATAACCGTCGTTACCCATAACGGAGTGCCAGGGACCAAACGGGTAACTACAGTGTCAAATAGGGACTCTGTATGAGAGTCCCCGTTATCTAGAGACCAAACGGGCAAACGGGGTGGACTTTAAAGATCAACAGTGTAATTTACCCTTTTTCTTTTTTATAATAGTAAAAAATAAACTCCAAAATTTATTAACTCTTTTACCCATTATTAATAACAAGTTGGAAAGTGGCCCGCACGTAGCGGCGGGGGTTAACATGTTATTGCAACGTATAGATAAAACATGGATAGCGGGAAGGTATGGTATATGCCAAAAATGCAAAATAAGAGCTAATATATCGACATAGCATGTATTGTAAAATTTGTTGTGGATATTCACAAAAAAGTTTCACCTTGCAATACAAAGTGATAAACTAACAACACATGTTAAATTTACTATACGTTAAAAATAAAATAAAAAACTAATTTCAACATTTTCAAACCAAAGACATGTTGTATTGCTTTTTTTGCCTTTATTGTGCTCGTAGTTATCAATTGTTGAAACAAAGTTCTGCGCGCCAGATTTTTTTGCAGTCCCTCTTTTGCACCTCCTTCTGGAAAGGCAGATTCTTGGTTCAGTGGGGTTTAAATAAAATGTTATCATGCTGCTGTTGATTAGGTGTTGTTATAAAAGTAAAATAAGAAATCGTAACTGCCAACATATTCTAAAAATACCTCATGATAAATGCCCAAAAGTGAAGGACCAGACAACCCAACACTGATGATCCCATACGTTCAAAAACGCAATCTCCAACGTGAAGACCTATGACGGAACAGGGGACCCAGAGGATCACGTAAAAATTTTCTAAGCAGCGACACAGGTGAAACGCTGGGCAATGCCTACATGGTGTCATATGTTCAATTCTACCCTAATAGGGGCCGCAAGAGTATGGTTCGATGAGCTTCCTTCGGAGAGCATAGATGGATACAAGGATCTCAAAGCAGCCTTCTTAGCATACTTCATGCAGCAAAAGAAGTACGTCAAAGATCCCGTCAAAATCCACAATATCAAGCAAAGGGACGAAAAGACCATCGAGGAGTTCATGGAACGATTCAAGATGGAAACCGGACGCATAAAGGGAGCCCCTGAGTGCATGCGGATCTCCAGATTCATGCATGGGGTTAACAACCCTGAATTGACAAAGCGCCTTAACGAACATGTTCTAAAGACCATGGAAGAAATGATGATCGCCACCATTGCCTTCATACGAGGAGAACTCGCCGCTGCTGGCAAAAAAAATAGGTCACGCATCATGGAGGGCGCACGACCAGTCAAAGCGGCACGTTTCAGAGCAGAGGTCTGACTTTCGAGGTCAGCCAAGGGAAGGACGGGGGTCTAGCAGGTTTACCTCCCTTACAAGAACACCCAATGAAATCCTCGCGACCCAAGCAGGAAAGTTCAAACCGCCACCACCTATGGTAACCCCGGTGGAGAAAAGAAGCAACAACAAGTTTTATGACTTCCACAATGATAAAGGACACAGTACGGACGAGTGTTTAGAGTTAAAAAAGCAGATCAAAGAATTGGTGCGAGCAGGTAAGCTCTCGTATTTAATTAATGAAATTAAGCAAGAAAGAAATCAACCAAAGGTGGGGAAGAAGGAAGTACCGACCAAAGATAAGTCCATGGCAATCTATATGATACAACCATGGCATAGAATGACAAGGCAGAAAGTGACTCAAAGCTTTGAACGTGTCAGTGAAATTACGTTCCCTTCACTGACAACCAGTAGTGGGACAGAAGGTCCGCTTGTTATAGAAGCGGAAATTGGCGGGCACATGATTCACCGCATGTATGTGGACGGAGGTTCCTCAACAGAAGTGCTCTACGAGCACTGCTTCAACCGGCTCCGACCGGAAATCAAGAACCAAATGGTCCCGGCAACGACATCGTTAACCGGTTTTAGTGGAGAAACTATATGGCCGCTGGGACAACTTAGGCTCTTAGTAACAATAGGAGACGCAGTTCATTCTACAAAAGCATGGATGAATTTCATGATCGTAAGGTCATTATCACCGTACAATGGCATCATTGGAAGACCTGGAATAAGAGAAATCCAAGCGGTACCATCCACAGCCCACGGAATGCTTAAGTTCCCAGTCGACGGAGGAATAGTGACTATCCGTAGCACTATCTTGATACCCGCTGAGTGCGCCACGGTGATTACATCGTCTAAGGAGATACCCAAAGAGGCTGGAGTCCGTCATGAAAATTTTAAAGTAGCTCTACATCCGAATTTCCCTGATCAGGAAGTAGCAATCGGAGGGACGCTATCCGCGAAAGGACGGACGGAACTATGCTCACTCCTGAAGGAAAACTTGGATATATTCGCATGGCAGCCGTCAGACATGACAGGAGTACCGCGATCAATAGCTGAACATCGACTCAATATCCGGGAAGGATATTCGCCTGTTCGACAGAAGAAAAGGGGCCAGGCCCCGGAGCGTGCGAAAGCCATCCAAACGGAGGTACAGAAACTAGTAGAGGCGGGGATCATGAGAGAAGTTTATTACCACGAATGGCTGTCCAATCCAGTCATGGTGAAAAAACACGACGGTAGCTGGCGGATGTGCGTGGATTTCACGGACTTAAACAAGGCCTGTCCGCAGGATTGTTACCCCCTTCCAGAAATCGACTGGAAAGTTGAATCTCTCTGCGGCTACCCCTTTAAGTGTTTCTTGGATGCTTACAAAGGCTATCACCAGATACAGATGGCAGAGTCAGATGAAGAGAAAACGGCTTTCCACACCAGCCATGGGGTATATTGCTATACCAAAATGCCCTTCGGCCTCAAGAACGCTGGCGCCACGTACCAGCGGCTGGTGGACAAAGCTTTTGACAACCAAGTTGGTCGGAACATAGAAGTGTACGTTGATGACTTGGTTATTAAGAGTCACACAGAAGCAGAAATGCTAAGAGATATCGATGAAACGTTCTGTACGTTACGCAAAATCAACATGAAGCTCAACCCTAAAAAATGTACGTTTGGGGCAGTGGAAGGAATGTTCTTGGGGTACATGATTAGCCCGGAAGGGATAAAACCGTGCCCTGACAAAACAGACGCGGTACTACAACTCCCGTCCCCACGGACAATCAAAGAGGTCCAGAGCCTCAATGGGAAGTTGGCTAGTTTGAACAGATTCCTCTCCAAGTCAGCGGAAAAGTCCTTGCCGCTATTTAAAACTTTGAAGAAGTGCATTAAAAAGAGTGACTTTCATTGGACACCAGACGCGGAACAAGCCTTCAAGCAACTAAAGCAGCACTTGTCAGAGCTACCACTGCTGCTAGCACCCAAACTGAAGGAGGAACTGATTGTATACCTGTCCGCCTCCCACGGAGCTATTAGTGCGGTCTTGATGACTGAAAGGGGCATGATTCAGACGCTGGTCTACTTCGTAAGCCGCGCATTACAGGGCCTTGAACTAAACTATACCCCAATGGAAAAGCTAGTTCTATCACTAGTTTTTGCCGCCAAGAGGTTGCGGAGATACTTCCAAGCGCATCCTATTGCTGTTATTACCGACCAACCGATCTAACAAATAATTTCACGTCCCGATGTGGCAGGACGATTACAAAAATGGAGCATCATACTGGGAGAACACAATATCACATACCGGCCAAGGACGTATGTGAAAGGACATATCCTAACGGATTTCCTCGTAGAAAAGCCAGATGAAAGTCCGTCAGACACATTAGTGGTTGAAACCTCGCAGGATCCATGGACACTCTTCACGGACGGATCATCATGTGTAGATGGATTCAGCGCTGGCTTAATACTGACAAGCCCGGAGGGAACGGAGTTCACCTACGCCCTAAGATTTTAGTTCACAGCTTCTAACAACGAGGCAGAGTATGAAGCACTAATAGATGGCCTACGGATCACGGCGCAGATGGGAGTACGCAATATGCACGTAAGTGTAGACTCTAAGTTGGTAGCAAACCAAGTCCTAGGAGCATACGTCGCTAAAGAAGAAAATATGATCAAATACCTGGAGAAGGTCAAAATCCTAGTCAGCGGCTTCGATAACTTTTCTATAAGCCAAGTACCACGAAGTAAAAACAAGAAAGCAGATGCCTTAAGCAAGATTGCGTCAACCAGCTTTGCGCACTTATCCAAACAGGTCTTGGTCGAAATACTGAAAGAAAAATCCATACAAGAGAAGGAGGTGATGACCGTGTTAGAGGAAGATAGACTAACATGGATGACACCAATAATAGAATATTTGAAAAAGGGGACCCTTCCAGAAGATAAAAAGGAGGCAAGCAAACTCCGTATCAAGGCCAGACAGTACGAATTTTAGGAAGGGGTTCTTTATAGGCGGTCGTTTCTAAAACTATGGCTACGGTGTGTTGGACCACTACAAGCGGATTATGTGATCCGAGAAATTCATGAGGGGTCGTGCAGTATGCATGCCGGACTACGATCTGTGGTGGCTAATGCCATGCGGTTGGGATATTACTGGCCAACCATGCATCGAGACATACGAAATGTGATATGCACATGTAATGATTGTTAAATACATCGTTCCGTACCAAGAAACCCCCAACAGCCGCTAACTCCCATCATAGCTCCATGGCCATTCTACAAGTGGGGAATCGACATAGCTGGCCCTTTCCCGGAGGGACCAAGAAAGGTCAAATTTTTGATAGTCGCTATGGACTATTTCACAAAGTGGATATAGACGAAAGCCGTGTCGACAATCACTGGCAATCAGGTGAAGAAGTTCGTATGGGACAACATAGTGTGCCGCTTTGGTCTCCCAGGAGAAATAGTTTTAGACAACGACAAACAGTTCAGTGACAACCCATTCAAGGATTGGTGTGAAAAGTTGAATATCACGCAACGCTTTGCCTCAGTGAAACATCCACAGTCTAACGGACTCGTAGAAAGAGAAAACCAGAGCTTGGGTGACGGAATCAAGGCCCGCCTAGGCGAAGGAAATAAAAATTGGATAAAATAACTCCCCTATGTCCTTTGGGCCCATCGTACGACAATTAAGTCAAGCCATGGTGACACCCCTTTCTCTTTGACATATGGCACGGAAGCTGTCATGCCTGCGGAAATTGGAATGCCAATGTACCGCACCACGGCAGTAGACGCCGTTCACAATGATGAAGAGCTACGACTAAACTTGGATTTACTGGAAGAAAGGTGTGAACGCGCAGCAATTCATGAAGCAAAGGCCAAATTACAAATGACAAAATACTACAATGCTAGGGTTCGAGGTGTTACTTTTAGACCCGGAGACTTTGTTTATCGTAGTAATGATGCAAGCCATGCTGTGGCTGGAGGGAAGCTTGGACCAAAATGGGAAGGACCTTATGAGGTCATGGAAGCACTCGAAGACGGAGCATACAGACTAAGGTCCATGGACGGCACAGTCCTCCCGCTGGCGTGGAACATAGCCAATCTCAAGAAATGTTATCTTTAGGCTACGGCATGGATAAGTTTGCGTCTTGGTTAGGGCCCTTAATAAAGTAATCCATGTATTCTTATTCTACTTTTTGTTTTAAGTTATGAATAAAACTCCGCGGGTCTAGCTAACCCTGCGACTTCTTTATATGAATATTTTCTAAGTGAATCTTTCTTTTCTTAAGTATAATTTACTTATTACTCCATATAGTACATACCCAATACGAAGGATATCTTTGGATATCTAAAGGCTAAGCACCCTAATAATTTATTACCGTGTAAGAGGGTTGCAACCCCAACGGCCACGGATTCTGTATCTTTGTTCTACGTATACCTAAGACGTTAGGTGTATAAGTCAAGACTCCCACGGAGCATGTAAGACACTACAAGTGCGATTATAAACAAAATATATCTAGAGATGATAAATTACATTCTTACTCACGGATATCCGTGGACATATTACAAACATAAATGTTATCTAAAGTACCACAGACAGTACTACGGCCAATCCAAATTATACATAGGAGGCAAAGACTTGGACCTAAGCAGCCTCATAGATGCCTCACCCTTAGATACCTCAGTCTATGTAGCAACATCCACCAGCAGGATAGCAAGACCTTGAGGGGCAACATTAGGTGTTGATACTGGGATGTCGTCAGATCTGGCATGATGGGCGGAACCGACCCCATGGGTACGGCAAACTACCCGACACTTATTCTTCTTCTCGACGTGGCTCACGTTAGCCGCAATGGCATCTTCCAGCAATATCTCCTCTTTGATGGCCCAAGGATTTCTTGGATCACGTACCTCCGGATATACAGGAATTTTTAGTTGGGAGGTACTAGGATGAAGGTCACGGATCCATTAGAGAGCGTCCTCTCCGGAGTCACTCTCTAAGTGCAAGGACGCCATAATTAACTCCATAGGGGCATCCTTTAAACCCTTCAGCTGATCCACTAATGGGTACTTTAGATCTTTCAGCTCTTGGAGGGCCTTGAGATACGTGCTATGGGCCTCCGGGTCAGACGCTTCCACATCCTCTAAGTCTTGGACAGCCTTCCCATGCTCTATACCGTGCTCCAGACCTTCGCTCATACCTTTAACGAGCCTCGCGGATACAACATTCGCAAATGCTTGTCTTAGCTCTGGGGTGTCACCACATTTCTTTACGGCCAGACGCAGGCCGTGCCTAATAACCCAACAACGACCCGCGATCGCTGTCAGCATATGCGGGTATAACTCTGCATCAAAATCCATGCTCAGTTTATCCAGACGAGCATCCTCTCCGCACAGCGCTGCTCAACCCTGTCATCTTCATACTTCTTGAACTCCTCAAAGGCGGCCTTTATTTTTTCCTCGCCCGTGATCTGTGCTTGAAGGTTGGACACTTGCTGAGATAATTGATTATTATTAACTTGGAGGTCTGAAAACCGAACGCGAAGGCTTTCCAATTCCTTGGTCAGTTTAGCGTTCTTAGCCTCCGCGGCCTTCTTCATATGAGCCTCAGCCTCCAGCAGCGTCTCCAAGTTCTTTGTCTAATTATGGAGGCCATGCACTTCTGTTTCAGTAGCCCTGAGGGATTTAACTTCTTGATCAAGATTCTTTATCTCTTCCTCCCTCACTTGGATCCTCTGATCTCGTCTGGCTATCTTGGCCCGACCTTTTTCAACAACCTGACCTCTTGCTCAAACCTCAACCTCAGCTGAGAACCCATAACCACTTGCCGTGCCAGGTTCATGTTATATTGGCTAAGGAAGTCTGCATTGGGCAAGTGGCGTAACTCAGAGAAATACCCCGGTGGCGCTATGTGATCCACTATGTCTTGGCATGCAGTTGGGGTATCTAGGCGGCAGTCATTAGTCACGCCCCACCCCGGTTGATAGATACCCCCCGGTGACCTGACCATGGAGGGAAAGAAGGTTGATTTCCCTGACTTTGGACTCCCCGCAGATAACTGGATGTTAACCTCTGTGGTAGCAACATGTTCGGTGAGGATCTCGGTAGCCGTTCCCCTGGAAGATCTGCATCCACATGATGAGGCACATATGATCTGTTAGTATTACTCCCTCATAAAACAACGTATAACAAGGAACATGTTAGAACTGAATCACTTACTAGGCAATGTCTTGCTCGGGGTATGGTTGCGGTTTCACATACAACAGCAGATCCGAGTCACTCACACTCTTCGCAGCAGTTGGAGCACCATGTGCAGAAGGTGTGGATGAGATGGAGCCCGCACCTAAACCCATTGCAGCTAGGGATTTCCCTCCGTAGGCATTGTGTGCGGGGCTGGACACATGATCTTTCCTCAACACCTTGGGCGGCGCATTCGCCTCCGCCTCATCATTAGCTCTTTTGCGGCGTATCTGCTTCCACCTTTTGTTCACGGGGGGCCTCATGGTGGCCACCTCTTCCTCCAGTCCTATTTCTGGTATGACCTCCGCGGTCATTGCATGTCCTACAGAGGGGATTTCTCGCGACAGTTCATCTTGTATCTGCTCCTCTATCCCGACTCCCTTAGTATTTGGCGAAGGAAGGTCTTCGTCGGCAAAATCCAACGGTGATTTCTCCATAGTGGAAGGTGTTCTGGAGGATCCGGATGCCCTGGTTGTGTCGATGTCTATGACACGATTGGCCATGGCAATCAATAGCGACACCTCATGGGCGGCACGGGGTCGGGTCCCGGTCTTCACCTTGGCAGGATTTGGGGCACTAATCAAATTGAACAAGTCCATCTATACATTCAAAAAAGGATTGTTAGTATATGTTCGTAAATACGAGAAACGTAAACAAATTTATAAACACCCACCCCAGTCATCGTCATAGAGAAATGTGGGGGACACAGTCATACCGCAGGAATGTATCTTCGACTTCTTAGCCAATTAGGCATAATAGTAGTCATGTTGTTTATGAATTGGGGTGGACGTGGGTTTAATGTTGTTACGACAACGGCAGATTGGAGTCTGTTGGTGGGGATCCTTCTTTTGGTGGCTCGGTGGACATGCACACGACAGTTGGAAAAACTTTCTCTGTTCACCCAAACGAGCGATTATTCTAGTTTTTCAACGAGTCAAGGGGTTTGGTGTAACATTGCAGGGTGTTCTTCCCCGGTCGCTTGCTAAACGACATCCACCCTGAGTTGTAGGACGGTATGTTAAACACTCGGAATAAGTTTAGTGTGGGGATTATGTTCAGGACATGGCAGGTGATTTCAAAGTGACCCACTTTGGCCGCGCCTATTACAGAGAGTTGTGAAAGGTGAATTTGGTAATATCCAAGGATGTCAAAAAGAATTGTGAAAGGGGGATGCGATAGTTTGCGATTTCAAAGTGACCCACTCTGGGCCAGGCAACTTGGGGTGCAAGTCCTCTGGAATATTGTATTCCGAGGTGAACTCCAGAAGATACTCTCCGAAGATGGTTGATACGGCGTCATCTAGTTGTATTGTATCCCTACCTATTTTTATTAGTTTTACAAAGTGGCGTGGCGTACTAACCTGTGGTGGTGAGATTCCGTGGCAATTAGTAGCGTGTGCGGCTATATGTGCGAAAATGGAAGTTTGATATAAAAACTGTAGAAACATGCACAATGATCGTTTCCCCTATTTATACTATGTCCTTGGCAGTTGTGCCTAATTGGATGTTTGACACGTGTCCTCTACTTTATCTTTTGAATGGTTAAGATCGAGGGGTAGGTGAAATGGTTATGGGCCCACACATCCCATCATTCAGCCGTCTATGCCGTTTTTTGATAAATGGTCCTTTTTTATTATGTTGCGTGCCTTGGGATGCGGTTTCGGAAATTGAGCATTTCCAAGAAGGTTTGTGTTTATAGTCTAGCAACCATGACCGCGGTACAGACCACGGCCACGGCTCCTAGACTGGGGGGACATGATGACGTATAATATACATCGGCCTGACCCACTCATACTATTATAAGCTTAGTAGCCGATAAAGGGCCTCCGGCCCACGCACCATCGCGGTCACGACCTCCTTGACCTATGGGTTGCGACATTAAGCACGCTGTCCGTGGCCGCAGTATTTTCACAAGTTATATTTAAGAAAGGATAACCTAATCAAAAAGAGATATGCTTTACTTATTTAAATCGGTTAGGATAATTCTGAATCCCTATGATATCGGCCGCATCTTGGGCCGAAATGTCACACCCCCAGACGGGGCCTGGACGGAATACGTGTCCGAGGGCGTGACGTCATCATAATCCGAACACAAGGCACAAGAAAACGACCGCTAATGGACGTTTTGAAAATCATAACTCGTTGCATTGTTTAAAAATAAATAAGTTTTACAATATTTAAAGGAAATTAAACATTTGCAGAAGCGTAAGTAAAATGTAGCGGAAGCATAATTTGGTTTTCAAAAGACAACGAGTATGATATTTTAATAAGTCTTGAAAGAGTATCATATTGCACGTAGACTCCACATAGCACATCAAGAAGTCCAAAGCTAAGCACTTGAGAAAAACATGCTAAAACGGTCAACATAAAGTTGAGTGAATTCATAGGTTTAAGCAAAACATTTACGAGTATCCAAAACGTTTAATGAATACAGCTTCACTCAATGTATTAAGCAAAACATTTACGAGTATCCAAAACGTTAAGTAAATATTGCTTCACTCACAGTATTATGAAAAGCATTTAATAATCAGAAACGTTCAACCAAAGTAGTGTGGACCACAAGTTTACAGTACGCACGTAACAGTTATAGGAGATATAACTTCACATACAAAGCACATGCGACTATTATAACGAATATAATATCGCATGAAAAGTGTATACTGTTGCGCTAAGCTCATGACACTGAAGCTAATAATCAACAGGGCATGTTACATCCTGTCGCATAGTATTCCTGCCCTTAACCGGTGTCCCAAACCAAAGACCACCATAATGCACAATCGACATGACATATATCCGTTTGTTCTTCGTTAAGTGGAACCAAAGCGGATAGGGATAATTAGTCCCAATAGATCTATTTATTCACTCGCGCTGACCGGTCCTCCGGTCAAGAAATTAACAGTTCATGATAATTCAGGCAGTAGTGGGTTTGTAAGCAAAACTTAGGCAACATGTAAATAGGAGATGGTAACTGAAAACACTTGTGTCCAATGAAGAAATAACCATTTTATTCATAAACAACTTTAAGTACTTAATTCCATAAGTAGAAAGAGTGTGATATCAATCAAGTAACCAGGTTTGTAATTAGTGTGTAAACGAGTTTGAAATTCGGTAACGTAAACGAGTTTGTAAACGAGCATGTTTCTCACCCCAAAAGATAATAAAACATTTATTCAAAACGAGTAAAATGTGGGGCTATGAACTCACCTTGATGTTGCGGAGCAACTAGCAGAAATGCAAACAATATGCACAACACAAACGAAAGACGAATCGGCTCGACCGAGAAGATGCAGCTTAACTTAACGGTTATATCCCACTAGCTTAGGATGATGAATTGGGGTTTTCTGATGGATGAGTACGTCAACGCGACACGTTGATAAAGGATTTGGATTACAAGTTGGATGAGTTTGGTGGTTGGTTAAATAAAATAAATCGAAAAGCACACGCAAAGTATGTAATATATTCCGTATATATATTACATATAAAAAAAGAAACGATTATATAATTCATATGGCGAATCATATAATACAGACAAACAACCAAAAGATTAAGTCGCGATATATAATACTTTACAAGCATTATATAAGAAACGTAAGAAAAATAATTGAAACAAAATAATTCGACACGTTTTCGGAAAACACCAATTAAATTAACAAAACGTCCTTGCATAAAAGTAAACACACGTTTTAAAGTTATGAATTTGCTAAATGACGTTTTTAAAGTTTTACAAAAGTTATTATTTTGTTTATTAGTCGAGAATTATAAAATAACATTTTATAATTTAGTATTTCGTTTCCTCGACGGGTTTTAGTTAAACTAATTGTCTCATTTGTAAAAGTATAGTTTTCGTTTATTTACCGGGTTATTGAATAATTACAATTTAATAATCTTAAAACTATATAACTTTGTCATTTTTATCGGGTTTCTAAAATAATAGGAATTTTAATGAAAATACTAAGTATATAAATTTTTGTAAATTTTCGGCATGACCTAGTCGTTTATACGACGTTTCCTATATTTATAAAATTCAACGTTTTCCCTTTAATCCAATAAATGTTGCAAATATCCGCGTGTTTTTAATTTGTATAACTAAACGAGGTCAAATAATATAAAAATAAGCAATACCAAATACACCCTTATAGCGGCAAAACATCAAACCAAACACCCTTATAAGTAGAAAATAACAAGCAAACCAAACACCCCGGTTTGCCAGTAGAACGTAGAAACAAACACCCCTTTCGGGTTGTTAAATCGCAGCAAACAAACACCCCTTTGAGGCTGCTGTCCACCGAACCAAATGCACCCTTGTGGCTGTTTTACACAGCCAAACGCACCCTTGTGGCTTGTTTATAAAACCAAACGCACTCTTTTTAGTAAAGCCAAACGCACTCTTATTGTTGTTATTCACAGAACCAAACGCCCCTGTTTGGGGCTACTGTCCAGCGAAACAAACACCCCTTGGTGCTGCTAAATGCAACCCAAACGCAACTAGTGGTGCTTTTATTTAAAAACCAAACATACCCTTTGCCGTTTTTAAAAGAAAACGAACGCACCCTAATGGTGTTAGAACCAAAACCAAACGCACCCTAGGTGCATAAACCAACCAAAACTCAAAAGTATGTAGTGAATGTGGTGGTGGTATGGCGGATGCTGTGCCGCGGCTGAGAAAACCAAAAACACCCTTTCTGACTTTGTCAAAACAACGCACCCTCGCTGCGGTGGTTGTCTCGGTTGGAGAAGGTGGCGAGGGTGATGGTGCAGTGGAGATGGAAGTGGTGGCGGGGAGTTGGTGTCGAGGTGATGAAGGTGGCGTGAGGATGATGTATGGCGAGGTGGTGTGGAGAGGGAGAATGTAGTGTGTCGGCTGTTGGCCGGAGTTGGGGTGGCCGGAAATCTTACCGAAAAAGATGGGGGCGCCAAAAAACCTAAAGGAGGGGGGAGATGTATGTGTGTGGCTAGGGTAAAAATGAAGAAAACCCTAATGCTATTGAATATATATATGGAAACTAGAAAATCAAAGTGTCAAGTATATAATAGTCTAGGGAGGGTTCGGGTAAATATAACTACAGGGACCAAGAGTGTAATTTTTGTTAATTTATGGTTCGGGACACGTTTAGGCAAGTTAACGATTGATTAAAAATACGAAAATTACACCGTTGGGTTCCAACTAATTTTTCCCATAAAAATGAGTATTTACACGACTGTATTTCAAAAATGTTTTATAAAGTCATTTAAAATATCTATTATTCATTTGTGTAGTCACCGGGTATCACGGGCAAGCTTTGACCGTAAAAAAATAAAACTTTATTTTGAACATTCGCGTCTTTAAATAAACTCTTTTGGATAAAATATTAAATAATTTGTTAAATACTTTTATTTAATAAAAAGTGATAATTAAATATAAATTTAATTACTTTTGGGTCGGTACGAGTTTTGTTCAAAATTTTGTGAGGCTATTTTAGTCATGGTTTCAAGTCTCGGGTAAAACTGAAAAGTTGTTCGGAATGTCGTTTTACATTAAATTGCTTTAGAGTCCGGGTCGTGAAAAAGGTGATTTAGCGGGTTGTTTTTGATAAGTCAACTTAAAATAATATTTATCTTCTCGTTTTCAAGTCAAATAAGTTTCAAAAACAAAATTTGTAAATGAGAGATAATAATAAAAATTATGATTTGTTATTTAAATACGTTTAAAAAATTTACCGGCTACGCGGTATTCGTTTTTATGTGACCGTAAAAGGTCAAAAATTCAAAAAGTCAAGTCGGAACCAAAAAGTTAAAAGGTAAAATAGTAATTTAAAGTTCTGAAATTTGCGAGGTGTGACACGAAAGTTATGGAAACCCTAGGGATTATTCAGCCTATAAAAGGAACGCAATTGTTATTAATACAGGTATCTTACAAACCCTAATTACACTCGATTATTCTCTCAAAGTTACATACTTACTCTCATGCCAGAGTCTAATCGTGGGATCTGCTCCCACGATAAGGTTAACGGTGTTTTATTCCTTGTGCAGGGTCCTTCAAACAAGTTCACTTGGTACAAGAACAGGGCACTTCATACCCGAATAGCAGCCTATTCGGACCAAACAAGACCCGGCCTAACTTTTGTATCAACACATATGATACACACAACTAGAGGTGAGCAGAAACCGCACCACAAACCGCACCAAAACCGCAAAAACCGCACCGCAAAAACCGCACCACGACAAAAACCGGTGGATCGGTTTCTAAAAATAAGAAAAACCGAATTTGCGGTGCGGTTTCGGTTTTACCCGTAAATCCGCACCGCTATACCCGAACCGCACCGCAATCGCTATAAATAATAATTTTAATAAAAATATTTCAAATTTTTACTAATTATCTCTCAAAAATTAAAACACATGGCCTTTTAAAAAGGCGGGCTTTCTTTGGGCTAAAAAGTATAAATTAGATTTAGAGGTGTGGTACGGATGCGGTGTATTTAGAGTTTTATCAGTTTTATATTTTTCGTTTTACTAATTAAGTGTTTATATATTCAGTTTTATCTCACATGAATATAATTATAATAGTGTATTTACATTAAGCCTAAATATTACTATTTGGTTCAAGCCCAAAATTTTTAATGGGTTCAAGCCCAAAATTAAAAAATGGTCGTATGTGGTGTGGTGCGGTTAAAACCCGAAAATCCGCATTTGAAAACCGCAAAACCACAAAACTGAAACCGCAGGATCTGCATGGTGCGGTTTATACTTTTATAGAATCCGTAATTGCGGATGCAGTGTGGTTTTTGCCAGAATCCGCACCGATCCGCACCATGCTCACCCCTACACACAACACGAGATATACAAGATGAATGATTATCACAAACGTGATGACACAACTAAACTAATAACACTTGAAGCTTGACATCTTCTTGAGTGTTCTTCACTAAAGAGTGGAATGATTTGATCACTTGTAATGGATTATGTAACAAGTATAATGATTAAAGAATATAAAAGATGTATGTGAAAAATAATTTACAAGAGCTGTCTAAAATGAAGACTTAAGGTTTCTATTTATAGGCAAACCTTTGAAATTCAAATGCTGGTCCAAACAGCTGGACGTTGCGACCACGGATCCACCTACACCTGGATCCGTGCCTTGTTATGGTGGATCCGTCCGAGGAGCTAGGACAACATTTGTCATTTTATGATTAATGGTTGCGAGTAAATCAAACAAATTTATATACGTATAGTATTAATCCCGTGAAAATTTCTTTCCAAAATACTTCTCAAGCAAGAGAAATATAAGGTAAAAATCTCACTAAAGAAAACACAATTTGTATATTTTTATCCGGGAAGTATTGTACTCCTCGGGTCGTGTCCCAACGAAATCGTGAATTGAGAATTGGGAATAATTCGGATTCGAGTTAAGATTGATAAAGGATTTTTGAACTTTTGATTACACTATGAATATAATAAAACAAACTAAAAACAATTAACTAGCTCGAAATTTAAATGCACGAAAAGTAACAATGTGAGCTAAAATTGAAAATTAAAATCTAAGGCACGACTTTTAACAAACTTTATACCTAAAAATCACAAATTTAAAAAGAAAATTTTAGGAAAAAGAATTGGAATTTTTTTAACTATTTTTCTATTTTTTTATGATTTATTAAAGAAAAAGTATTTTCTTAAAACCTATTTTAATTCCTAAAAAAACAGGGTAGAAAGTGTAAGAAACGAAACTAGAGGATAGGCGGGCTAACTATTGGAAATTTACACTTTAGTGTAAACGAATAACCCTAAACTTTGGGAAAAGTACTAAATAGACCCCGCGATCTAGCTTATTTTTGGCTTATTGAAAAATTATGATTCAGCAAAAACTTAAAACTACAAACTTATAGAACAGCTTATTCTAAACAATATTAATAAAAGCACTTTCTACTTTTGACAACTCAATAAGCTAGAAAATTAAGCTTTTAAATTCTGTTACAGTAACTAGTGGTTTAACAGCTTTTTTAGTTTTTAGCTTATTTCAAGCTTATTTTTAGATGAACATGGAAAACAAAAGAAGCTATATGGAGATCAAAATGTATACTAGGTATTTCTAGAAAGAATTAAGCTAAGTGTTAACAAAAATTTCAAGAAAATTGATCTTAAAAAGTGCAAGTTCAGCTTATAACTGTTTTTTGAGCTTTTTCTAATAAGCTAAACAGCTTATTTCTAAACCTTAAAAACTGAAATTTTGACTATAAGCTATGCTAATGATAAAGAACTAACCTGGATAAAAGGATTTTAAAAATCACAACTAGAAATTAGAAATCAAGATGAAATAAGCTATAAATCTCTTTTGCTGCTATTCAACTTTTGTAAGGAAAATTAAGCTAGTCTAAGAGCTTAAAATTTGAAATCTAAGTGATGAATTTTGTAAAACTACTGGAGTACTAATAACATTCTTAATTCTAGTCTCTAATTCCTAATTTTAAAGGCTTCAAAAGAAACTAGAAACTTGACTAGCAACAACAGTTTTGACTGTTGTTGCTGATGCAATTGGCAAAGAACACTAGAGAACAGGCTAAACTTTGAGAGTTAGAACTTCTAACCACTTCACTAAATGTATCTAAGTTTATATTGACAACACTTGAACAATAGAAAGCTATAAAACACAAAATCCTAAGATCACTTGCTCAATTAAACTGTCCTGGTGCAAGATTAAGCTTTTTAAACTCAAAACTCTTAAATTCTTCAAACTAACTTCTAAATTCTTTTTAAAACTTGATAATATGATCTAACTCAACTAAATGGACTACTTTGACAGAATGAAGTTGACTTTAAGAGTCAAACAAAGCTTGAACCAAACACTCCTTTATTCAAACTAACAAGACTAATTTGTACTTTAAAACTGATTTAAAACTAAAATAGCTAATTCCTTTTATCTACTTACACTAAGATTAACCTACTTAAGCTATTTGAGCAATAAAATCTACAGCTTATTAGAGAGAATAAGCTACTTTCTCTCCTAGCTTATTAATACTAATGACAGAATTTAAGTAACTAAATTGAACTTTAATGATGCTAACTAATACAGCTTAAAGAAATTGTAATCTTAAAACTATCTAAACATTATGAAGAGGATTAAGCACAAGGTATAACAAAGGAAATAAGCTACTTGAATTAAGCTATGACTATGCTAAGATGAAATTTAGAAAGTGAAACCTGAAACTTGTAGTCTCAGAACCAAGCCACTCTTGTAGAATGAGTGGCTTAAATCATGAACCTAATGGCTCCTTAGCCTCTAAACCTGAGCTTAAAAGCTCAATAAGCTATATTAGCTTATTACTCCTTTTAGCTTCCAAAATGAATCAAAATACCTCAAGTGATCATGCTTTGATGTGAAATGAATAAAATGAGTAAATGAAAGACTTAAAACAAATTTTGACTAAATTTGAGCTTATGAACAGGAATAAGCTCAAAAGAGCTTATTAGAGCTTATTGAAATGAAAACAGCTTTAAATTGGAATCAAAACACTAAGAAACAACCTAACTAAGCTAAATGAAACAGGAATAGACATGAGAATTCATTAGAATAAGCAATTTGAATTAAGCTATGAATTTGCTAAAATGAAATATAGGAAGTAAAACCTGAAATTGTAGCCTCAGCACTAAGCCACTCTTGTAGAGTGAGTGGCTTTAGAAAACACAATCCTATTGGCTCCTTAGCCTCTAAACCTTGAGCATTAAAGCTCAAATAAGCTCTTAACAGCTTATTTCTCTCTTGAACTTCCAAATTGAACTCAAATACCTCAAGTGATCATGATCTTAGTGTAACTTGATTAAAATGAGTAAATGAATTGATTAAACACAAACTTTGACTGAATTTGAGCTTATGAAAAGGAATAAGCTCAAAAGAGCTTATTGAGAGCTTATTGGATGAATACGGCTTGAAATTGAACTCAAAGAACAAGTAAACTTGAAAACTGAATTGTTATTACTCAAATGATGAAGTACAAGCTGAAAGAAGGAGAGTACAAGTGCTTAAAACTAATTGCTAAAAATTTGAAAGAAAATGCTTAATATTGAAGAAAATACAAAGTGAAAATTAAAACACAAACAACAACTGAAAAAATGAAACCTATAAGACCTATTTATAGAGGATTGAAGAGGAGAAGTGAAGAAATCTCGAATCTTCCATTACATCTCAGCCCTTGATCAATTTCGAATCATTTATAGCCGTTTGATGAGATTTATGAGGTGTTCGAACCAATCAATGGTTGACACGTGGGCGAAATGATGAGGAGGAGGTTTTAGGACAAGTTCAATTGATATAGAGGAGCGGGGGTAAAGAAATTCACGAATTGGGTTTGTGTAAGAAAGTGGCGGGAAAAGTTGTTATGGTTTGTTAGGGGCGGTTTTTAAAACGCGTTTTCTGTTTGAATGTTTGAGGTATTGGCCTAATGGTCACTTGCGTTTAGCCCCGTCCCATAGTGTAGTATAATAAACTCTTTTGGTAGATTGACACGCTATTGGTCTTGTAGTTTTTTTCCCTTTCCTCTTTACAAACAACTTTCCACCTTTTACAATTTTGGTCCTTGAACTTCAAAACTTCCAAATAAGTCTTTGAATGTTGAGAACAAGTCAAAATTGGTCCTTGGCTTTCATTTTGGCTTTCTTTCTTGCTGTATCGGACTGATCCGGCTTTTGATTGGTTTCATTCTTCACTCTTGTCTTGTCTTTTCCGTTTCCTTGTCGGTTTTTGACTGTTTTTGCTTCTTTTTGTCCTTTTTATCCTTTCCTGCACAATAGACACAAAAGCACACATTTTTCTATTCTTTTGGCATTTTCTTGGCTTTTATTTGGCAAAATCACCGGGTATTTAATATGTACACATTAAGCATTTTCAAAATTCCCCAATCTAAAAGGTTTGTCGTGTCTCACGCAATGTTTTATCATGTGTTCACTTTGTAATACTAACAAGTTTCCAAAATGCCTTGTTTTCACCTTTTTGAATCACCTTTTTAAACAACTTAAGCTATTTCTCAAACATTTAATCTATTGGAAACACAATTAATGGCAATCATTGCACTTTGCAACTGTTAGGCTCATATGAAATTGGGCATACTCACCGATTAATAGAAGAAAATTTCAAAATAAACGGGTTTAATATTTTTTATATTTCAATTTCATCAAAATCATAACGCATAACGAGATGCTTTTTGAACCTGTTTTGTGTATCATCTCATCAAAACGCAATCACATATTATATTATCAAAACGCAGTCATGATCTAATCTATCAAAACGCAACAAGAATGCCAACTCAAAACGCAATCAAGAAGATTATATCAAACGCAAACATTGAAAACCTATTCTTCAAAACGCAACATGAACGCACACTAGTATTAGCAGCGAGTCTTCATTCATCATAATTAACCACGTGTATATACTTATCCAAAATCGCACCCCTAAGCGCAACCAAGAAACCTAATTATTACCGAGAATCATTATCCTTAAATGGCACCTTCTACTCGAAAAATTATATAGGCGACACTTATGGAGGTATGGCGGGGAATTAAAATTCAAAGCATTAACAATAGCAATCTTATTCATCAGTAATAAACACACAAAATCAAACACTAACCTGTTACTCGATTGGGTTAACACACAAGTGTCTAAGCGAAGAAACACACTTGAACTCACAGCTTACTCTAAACGCAGTCAAGAAGTTGAGAGAAAATAGTTGAAAGTTTGACTAGATTTTGTGATGTTTGACTAAGTCAAAACGCATCACCTATTTATACCTAGGTTTTATCTTTCATCTTTTGTCATACTTGGCCCCCTCTCCTTCTTATTTCTAATTCTGTAATGTGAATTACACAAATGGTCCCTCACTTTTCATAATTCTTTAACCTTTAGGGACACAAAGCAACTAATGGATTGAGTAACTCGAGAAAGTTACACAATTGGTCCTTCACATTTAATGAACCTAGGATACAAGTAGAAAATAGCACATAATACCCTAGACATGATATAAATTGCCACGATTTGACTTTTAAGTTAAACTCTCGTTTAACTCGCATTAAACCATAACCCCGTTAGTTACGATAGTTTAACTCCCCCTTAAACCATAACCCCGTTAGTTACGAAAAATGCCTGAAAGATGTCATAAATTTGAAAAACCACTCTCCCCCTCAATCAATGGACCCATTTGCTTATTTAAGGATCTGATAGTCGTTGATTTAGTTGTGAAAAAAAAATTTATGAAAATCCATGTCCGAGTACTTCTTTCAATAGTCGCTTTAATGCCTCCACTGTGAGATCAAAATAATTTTTCTTGAGAATCATAGACGGAAAATTATGAGGATAAAAAGAAGACTCTCTCTTCTAAATCAAGAAATAATGCACGATGGCGTATAACACCAGATCGAGGTTGCAAGGTATAAAGAAATCCATGCCCGGGTGAACTTATCACCCGTTGTTAGGCACACAAGCCGTTTTTTTGGCGAGTGCATTCCTCATTTTGAAGATGCGGGTTGCAGTAATGAAATAACTGCAAGCCATTAAGACATGTTTTGAATAGGTTTAAAACTTCGTTCGTAGCATTCAATTTAAAGGACAGTGTCATTATTGATTGCATTTTTAGGACCGTAATTGGTTATCGATAAACAGAAAGCATTGTCTTGAAGAAAAACTATTTTGATATTTTCTTTTTTTGATTTTTTATGGATTTTTGATGGTTTTATAATTTTGTATTTTTCTTTTTGTGTTTAAATATGTACATATTTACAAAGGATTACTTGAAGCCAATCCGTTACGCATCCTCGATCATCCTTGATAGACTTTTGTAGTGTCTCCGGATTCATACACTTCATGCCATGCCTTGGAGATGAAATTCAAATCTTTCTAGCAGCGCCTTAGTGATTTATCCGCTAGTTGATACTCTGTCCTCATGAAATACAACTCAACCACTCCCTTTTCCCACTTGTTCTCTGATGAAATGATTGTCGGATGTCGTGTATTTTTGAGTTTAGACCTCATGACCATCATCTTATTTTGTCAGGAGTGTGAACGTTGTTTGCAGCAAAAGTGCTATGGCACTCTTGTTTCACAGTACAGTGGGATGCGATTGTAAGCAAAAGCCTTATTAGTCTATCAATTTGAGACCTCATCCATAGGATTTGGGCACAGCAACCAGACATCGCGATGTATTCAGCCTCTGTAGACGAGATGGACGTGCTAGTTTGCTTCTTTGATGACCTCAGCTGTACTAAACTTATACTAGGAAACTTAGCACTGCCTGATGTTACTTCTGAGTGTTCTTGTCAACCTGCATGATTTGCGGTCTTCTGCCTATGCTGTTAGTGCATTGACGCTGTCTTTCGGATACAAAGACCATATTGATGGTTCCTTGGTATGATACCGAGATGACCGTTTATTGCACTCAAGTTGCTTTGTAGTGGGCCTAGATTGATTATCTAGCACACATGCACACAGCAAAATAATAGGTCAGGCCTCTTATGGCTGTGAGTTAATTCAGGGACACAATCATGATGCGATATTTGGTTGGTCTCAGGGTCCCTGAGAGTTCTTCATCAGTTTTGTTCGTCCACATCGGAGTGTCAACAGGGTCCACGTTATAAAGATCAATTTCTTTAAAATCTCATGTTGCATATTTTAGATTGATTTGTAATGAAAATGCCTCTAGGATTTTGAGATAATTTGGAAGCCTAAGAAAATTGATATTTGACCCATCATCGGAATTTGAAATTTTGAACTCATTTCATTAGAAAAATCAGTCACAATCTTGGGTCACCGACTCCCATCGGCGAGGCAAACTATGATATCATCAACATATTTTTGACATTGAAGAGTGTGTTTGCCTGTTTTCCAATGACACAAGTCGGATCGAAGACACCCTTGGAGAAATCTCGTGCAGAAGAAACTTTGATCAAAGTGTCATACCATGCCCGGGGAGCTGTTTAACCGGCTTAAAGTGCTTTTCATCAGATAATAGACTGATTGTGACGTTCTGGGTCAAACAAGCTTCCGGTTTGGTGGAACATGACTTTTCTTTGAGCTCGCCATTTAAGAATGCAGTTTTCACGTCCATCTGATAAACTGTCATGTTTTTTGCTGCGGCTTGGCAATGAATATTCCTGATTGCTTCAAGACTGAGCAACGGGGCGAGGATTCTTAAAATCTAGAACTCTTCTTGACGAAATCCTTTTGCTACAAGATGTGCCTTGTCTTCTTCATCACATCACCATACTCGTCAAGATTCACCATATAGTTTTCTAAATCCACCTTGGAGCCAATATCATTGCATGTTTGGAGGTCATTTTAGGTTATATATTCACATACGTTGCCAGTCGATCCAAATTCATGGACTTTTTTCTTGCATGGCTTGGAAAACCAGCAGTCTTCAGTAGCTGCAAATTGGAAGTTTTTGCGGTTCGACTTTGGACAGTACGGAATTGTAGAAGCACCACAAAGCATCCGTAGCAAGCTGTTTCCGAGTGGATACCGGTCTTGAGGGATTCCCAATGATGTTATCAGAGGACGTGAGTCAGTCCTTTCCGGATGTGTTCATGAGCTTGAGGTGGATTTTGGATTCATGTTTTTGTGATTTTCCCCAGCAGTTGATGAAGCTTCAGTGTTATAGTCTTTGGGTGCGAAACACATTAAACAAAATGGTTACAGGATCAGTGCTAGCAAAGGATTAATGTCTGCTTATTGTCACCTGCTACTCCATGATGTTACCGTATAGAGGTAATGATGATCCAGGTGGTGATGATGTATGACTTCCATGATGGTGCGTCGAGCATCAATAGCAATAGCCACAGATGACCAGTAGGTATGCCAGGGTATTGTGCTGCTACATTAGCGATATAGGATCCTGGACGGGACACACGGTCGGAGTAAAATATTCATCAATCATTAGGGTTGGAATAACATCTCCAATTCTTTATTGTGGGAGGTACATTGGGAATAGAGGAGCAGGGTTGGTTACAGGCCTTGAATGATAGGTCCAGGGTCAACAGGTTAGGAGCGGGGTCCTGGATGGATTGTCAAGAGCCATTTGCTCAGTCAGCTCATCGAATGTAACATGAATAGTCTCCATTATTTGTCGGGTCCTTTTGTTGTAAATTCTGTAACCCTTCCTGTTTGGTGCGTAACCAACAAAGATTCCAATATCAGCCGTTGGTTGTAGTTTCCCAAGATTCTCACTGTCATTTGTAGGGTAACAAAGAGCACCAAAGATTCGAAAAAATTTGAGGATCGGGCTTCTTATGTGTACTAGACTCTATGGGGTTTTCTCGTGACTGTGTGGAATAAGGGAACGGTTTTGGGGTTGTAAGCAGGCAGTAGCCACAAACTTTGGCCCGCAAAGGAAAACATCGGGCCTTGGAAAAAATTAACTTTGTCCGTGCAGGCCTCGACATAGTACGGTTCTTTCATTTCGGGCAACGCCGTTCTGCTGTGGAGTCCTTGGAACAGACTTTTGATGAAACAATTCCTACTTTTTCATAGTGGTCATACAAAGTTTTGTTGACAAATTCTGTGCCATTGTCGGTGCGGATAAATCTTACAGTTTTGTTGAGACCGACTTGAATTTGCTTTAAAAAATTTGATGACAACTGCAAGGGTTTCATCCTTTGATCTCAAAATCTTAACCCACGTCGTAAAACCGAGAATATCATCGACGATGTCCAAGATATTTTCTTCCCATTAATAGTTTGCACCGCTCGTCCTCATAATCACTATGTAAGGGTGTTTAGAACTTCCAATTGTGTTTTCAGTTTTGGGTTTGGGGTATATGCTTTTTGCGCTTTCCTAATTGACATTGCGAACAAAGGTATATTTTTCAAAAAATTCTATCCTAGGTAAGCCTCTGACACAAGGTCTTTTCTTGAAGATCATTGTTGGTACTGAAGTTTCACAGTGATTTAAAAAATTAAACGCCGATGCCATAACCATGATTTGTTCCTGGAGGCTTTGGATAACAAGCAAATTGGTGAGGACTTCAGCATGTCTTCAACAGAGATAGTGTATAAATTGGAGCCACGGGACCCTTTAAGTAATTCAACACCATCCGTATCACGAACATAACAAGAATGCTTCCTGAAGGCAACTTCCAAATCTGAATCACAAAATTGACCGACAGAAAACAAATTATGCCCCAGTCCTTCCACATAGTATACCCTGGAGATTACACTTTCACCAATGACATAATCTCCATAACCCATAATAGCACCAAAGTGATCATTCCCGAATCTAACTGTCCCGATGAACTTTTTCACGAAATTCATGAGCCTTGAGCGATCCCCCGTCATATGTTTTGAGCAGCCTGAGTCCAAATACCAAAGGACGATTTGTACGACCTGCATTTGAAAACAGACGAAGATGGAGAGTTTGGAAAATTGGATCCCCAATGTTGGTTGGGTTCCGATTGGTTAGCACAAGCAATGGCTGACATTCTTGTAAGTTTAGTGAACCTAGTTAAAGGGCACTGATCACTTAGGGTGAATGTTCTTCCTGTGGGTCTCCATTGATAACCAACATTGTTACGTGTTTTGCCAGTTGGTTTCCAAATTTGTTTGATATGTTTAGGTTTCCACACTTGTGTAACTTGCTTTGGTTTCCAAACTTGTTTGATGTGTTTGGTTTTCCCTACTTGTGTAACTGGCTTAGGTTTCCAAACTTGCTTAACATGACGCACAACATTTTTAACATTGGGGGAGGCATTCACAGATTGCAAATAAGTAACAA
>BQNB010021012.1:22703-64779 GCA_026074375.1 Tanacetum coccineum | reverse complement strand
AACCTCTGATGAGACCTATCCATCGTACTATCACTCTCCGCTATTAGAGAGGCTTTTCACCCACATGCAGTAAGACAGTCGGGCAGTAAGACAGGCTCAGAGCAGGGACTAAGACAGGCTCAGAGCAGGGTTCGGGCAGGAACCGCCCACCTCTTCGATTTACAATCTTGCCTTTCCGGCTAAGTACTTGACTTCAAAGACAGCTAGCTAGTTTCATTCAATAAAGAGGATTTGTACCAAAAGAACAGGCTTTCTACCCCTTCTAGCGAGTTATTAGCATCTGGGAGTTCTAGCGACTGACTTGCCCGCATCTCTTGCCTTAAAGGGTTCACTGCTCTAACTAAGACAGTGGAATAAGAGATTTGATAGCTTTATGGTAAAGCATGGTTTTAGTAGAAGTGCTTATGATTGTTGTGTCTATCATAAAAAGGCATCGCCAGGATCACTTATCTACTTACTCTTGTACGTTGATGATATGCTTGTAGCGGCTAAAGATATGGAGGAGGTTAAGAAGTTGAAGATCCTTCTCAACACATAATTTGATATGAAAGATTTTAGGTATGGAAATAATTCGAGATCGAAAACATGGTAAGCTCTTCTTATCACAGAAAAATTATATCGAGAAGATTATTTCTCGTTTTGGCATGAGTCGGGCAAAATCGGTAAATACTCCTTCCTCGGCCAACTTTCGTTTATCCACTACTTGTGCACCTCAAAATGAAGCAGAGATAGAGTATATGTCCCGAATACCCTATGCTAGTGCTGTTGGAAGTTTGATGTATGCTATGGTTTGCACAAGGCCGGATATAGCTCACACGATGAGTGTAGTGTCACGATGTATGGCAAGAGCATTGGAATGCGGTGAAACGCATTTTTCGTTATTTGAAAGGGACGTCTGATGTTGGCCTCATTTATGGTGGTGATCATGAATATTTGGTTGCCGGATACTCAGATTCGGATTATGCTGCGGATCTTGATGCTAGAAGATCCTTGACAGGTTATGTTTTCACTATTGGGAATTCGGTTGTAAGTTGGAAAGCTACATTACAACCATCAGTTGCTTTATCTACTACGGAAGCCGAGTACATGGCTTTGACAGAAGCAGCGAAGGAAGGAATTTGGTTGAAAGGTTTGATTGAAGATCTTGGTTTCCCTCAAGATCAAGCGACTGTGTTTTGTGATAGCATGAGTGCTATTTGTTTGGCTAAAGACCAAGTATACCATGACCGGACTAAACACATAGATGTTCGTTATCACTTTATTCGTTCGGAAAGAAGAATCAAAGTGAAGAAGATTGGCACCGAAGACAATCCTGCGGATGTGTTTACTAAACCGGTTCCTTTGAGCAAGTTTCGTCATTGTTTGGATTTGCTCAATATCGATAATTGGAAGTACGGTGCAACTTAGGAACTAAAGTTAAGGTGGAGATTGTTAGATGTTTGACTTTAGTCCCAAGGGTATTTTGGTAATTTTAGTAGTAAGGGTATTTTGGTCATTTTGCCTATGTATCTTAAAAGGTAGGAAACCCAGTGAGTCGGTCCAATGTGTCAGTCTGCTCTTATATATATCAATAGCAGACTTTGTAACCCCCCCTTTTTGTACTACACTATCTGATATAATAGAAATACAAGCCTTTGTTTGCTCCCAAAACTACTGATGTTCTGATCTTATTCCCATGTCTGATTTAATTGCTGTTTGCTGGTGTTTTTGCTACTGAATATCAATCTCTGATCCTAACACGGTTCACTCAAACTTTTATACAAAAACGGTGCCACGAGTATCTATATTTAAGATTTTAACTATAACATGGTTTAGTACAGCAAGTCTAATGATATTTGTAACTTTTGAAGTACCTGTGAAAGACTTAAAGCTCATGGAGTGCAATAAAGATGAGGGGATGAGGGCAAAAACAATTGCAGAGAAGAAGTTTGCTGATAAAGATTTTGCTGGTGCAAAGAAACTTGCTCTAAAGGCATGAACGTTATATCCTGGACTTGATGGTATATCGCACATGTTGAGCACTCTTGATGTGTATATTTGTTATTAGAACAAAGTAAATGGAGAGTCAGATTGGTATTGGATACTTAATGTGAATCCATCTGATGACGATGAAACAATTAGGAAACAGTATAGGAAGTTGTTACTCATACTTCATCCTGATAAAAACACATCAGTTGGCGCACATGACGCGTTTAAAATACTCTTGGAGGCATGGACTTTGTTGTCAGACAAGTCCAAAAGAGCCGCATATAACAAGAGAAGGAATCCCAAAGTTTCATCTCCAAAAGAGCGTCCTTCCGCAGACCGAAGCCCGAAAGATAGTAATAGCACCACCACTACCCCAGCTCCAATTCCCCATCCAGCCACGACACCTGCTCCTGCTCCCGCCAATGGACCAAGGAATTCATATGTTTTGGACTAGTTGCTATAATTGCAAGAGGCATCTTCAATATGACAGGATGTACGTCAATCAAGCCATTCAATGTTTCTACTGTCAAACACATTTTATTGCTGCAGAGATGCCCGTCCCAATGAATACAATCCCACCCACTCAGCCAACTGGATTATGGAGAGCATCACTCCGTGGTTCAAATATTAACACACATGCTCAGTTTGGTGGCCAATCTTCTAATGTAAACCAGGGATTATGGAGAGCATCACTCCATGGTTCAAACAATAACACACATGCTCAGTTTGGTGGCAAACCGTCTAATGTAAACCAGGGAAGTAACTTCTACACTTTCATACCTGGATCTAACTCTTTCGGCCCCGGGTTTTACTGAAAGTTTGTTATATCCCTCATACGTTTCGATTCTAAGATCCGACTTTCATAGCATAGATTAATGTCTAGTACTTTGTTGGTTACTTTAACGGATATACATAAGTACATATCTTAAAGACATCACTGGTGACAACTATTTGTAAAATAATTTGAATTTGGTGTTTTGGTGGAAAAGTTACTAAAGAAATATATTATGTTCGTGTTTTTCCAATGACATGTCTCAGTAAGAAATGAATTCTGATTTCTAGTCCGTCTTGTTAGCATGTTATATATTGATTGTGAAATCATCAAAATATTCATAACATCTTTGGTTATGACTCTTTATAACAATTCTTCTTTGCGTTCGGATTTCATCTTTTCAATATAACACTTTTATAAGTATCACAAGCAGGGTTTCTTTCAAAACAAGATATCCACTTACATGGGTTAATCTAGGGATGATCACTGATAATCAAACCGGACCAGACCAAAAACCGATGTGGCCCAAAACACCGGACCGAGGACCGGACCAAAATGTTCGGTCTGTCATTGAGTATGGTCCAACAAAGCATAATGTCAGGTTGTCCTCAAAACCGAACTGGACCGAAGACCGAAAATGATTAAAATGGTGGACCGAAGGACCGAAGACCGGACTGAATACATTCGGTCGGTCCGGTTCGATCCGGTCCACTGTCTAAACATAATACTTCAAAGGTTTAACATATATTTACACGCATAATACTTTAAACATATTAGATTATTAAATTCATGCTTAATCATCGTTGTGTATGTAATGTTCAACATCTGACTCATATTCATGGTGTTTTAAGATTTTGTAAATCTGCGGTGTTCTTGTGAATTTGTGATGTTTAGTCCCGGATCGAATTGTGCAAAAGAAAAACCTAATTTTAAAGGAAAACATTCGAATGTTTGACCGGTATGACCCGCCTTTAACGGATCTGACCAACATATCTGATTATCTCCAAAACACATCGAAAACTGCCTGATTTTGGCCAGTTTGACCGATTTTGACTACAAAGATTAGAAACACCAATAATGTACTCTTTCGGTCCTAAAATTATTGTTTACGGATAAGAAATACACAGTTTAAGAAAAATGAATTAATTACTGGTTTGGTTTCTACGAAAGCAAAAAAAGAACAGTTTTACCATTTGAAAATTAATTAGTGTTTTCTTATATGTTTGTAAATACTAATTTAAACTAAGGGTAATATTGTAAACTTAAACAAATTCAACTATTATTTTTAAAAGTGGACAATTATTTTTGGATAACCTTAAAAAGGAAATATGAACAATAATTTTGGAACGGATGTAGTATTTGTACTTTGGTATTAACAATGGTTAAAAAGACGTTGATAGTATCGGTAAAAACATGTATTACTTTTCCATTGGGTTTTACACATTAAGGTTTTTAAAGAGGCAAACTTGTCTTGACCGGTTCTCTTGGCTCTTCCTTGGTTTTATTATGGATGAATGGAGTTTTTGGATTTGCTCAACACAAGCTTCTGCTGGAATGGATCAGTTTTGTTTTGGAGTAGCTTTGTTTTTGTTGGTTTTAAAATGTAATAGTTCTATATGTATTATGAATTGTCAGTTTACAATGGAATGCAGTGTATGGTGATGGTTCATGCTACACTGATTGGTCTCAGTGTGGTATGATGATTCGGAGTATGTTGTGTTTTTTGAGTTGTAATACTAACCTTTTTTTTTAAATCTATACTACTCTATAAAGAGAATTTGACATATTCTTGAAAGTTGAAAACTCATTAATTTTGGAAATGTTAAAAAATTAAATGCTTGAAAGTTGAATCTTTGCTCTTATATAAACCTCACACACACAAAACCATCACATATCAAAACAAAAAAACAGACGCATATCCTCTTATCTCTCTCTATCCCAGTACCTCTCCTCTTTATTAAACACACCATAACCGCCGCCACCACCGTCCATCCTCGCCACCGCCGTCGTCACCAAACCACCGGTCGTGACCCCACCACCATACCCTGGAATTAATAAAGTTTTAAGGTATTTTTGAGGATATTTTTATATATCTATAGTTTTTATATTTAGATCTAAGTTTTTACTATTTTTTTGTGTTTTTTTGAGCAGCCACATACTACGCCGGAAAAATCAAACTCGCCGGAAAAATTAAAATTCCGAAAAAATCAAAACTGCGGAAAAAGAGAAGCACCATTGAAAACCACATCGCTGTTAGCCCAACCACACAGAAAAGAGACCGCCACACCGGAAAAATCAAACTCGCCGGAAAAATCAAACTCGCCGAAAAAATCAAACTTGCCGAAAAAGAGAAGCACCATTGAAACCACCACTCCGCTGTGAATTTGAGTTTTGCAGCTTCTTTGTACTTTTTTTAATTGAATTTGAGTTGTAATACTAACCTTTTTTTAAAAATGAATTTGGGCTGTCACCATCGTCTCTATTGCCGGAATCTTCGCCGATGTTGACAAGTGTAATTTGTTATAATTTTGAATTTGATCATTGTCATACTTTTAATTGTATGAATGGCAATCATTGAATGTTATGACTAAATTAAATTGTATATTTAAATTATACGAACATAAATGGCTAAATTAAATTGCATATTTAAATTATAGGGGACATAAATGACTAAATTATATATAAATGTCAATCATTGAATGCTATTGAAATATTCAACAAATTGTTGAAAACTGAAAATTCATTATAGAAAGCTTATTACTACAGTAATTGTATAAATTTTTTTTGAACGGCAAATGGAATTTTATTAAAAAAGGGCTAGAAAGAAACTAGCAGACGATATACACGCAAAAACGATCCAACACAGTAATTGTATAAATGACAATCATAATCATTCCCGTATAAGGTAATGTCATTGAATGTGTTGAACTTATTTTGATTTTTTTATTTGTTGAACTTGAATATAATAGTAAAGCACATTGAATTAGTGTAACTATTTCCTATCTTATGATAATATATGATTATGAATTATAATATTTGCTCATTTTGTTTCATCTTTTAATTTACTTACTTTTCCTAAAACTAATATAGTTTAATTATGTTTTACAGGATGTGATTAGATTTTTGAATATCATGTATTATCATAACTAACTATCAAAAGAAAATCAATTTGTTTGGTAAATTACTCTACATTACAGAGAAGCTAATCAACAATGATTAAGTTACAAATATTCTTCATGTATCAGTTGACTTTAAAACTTATATTACAAATATATATAGGGAATGATTTGAGAAAGTTAGAAATTTATATTACGAGTATAGAAATAATTTGAGAAAATTTGAAAACAAAAGAATGCATTTTAAATGATGAAAATAAAGTATAACTTATGTCAATAGTGTAGAAATATATGAATGATTTGAGAAATTTATGTCAATTATGTATTTGTGGGTTGAAAGAGTTCCAACCTAAAATTTGATAAGTATAGAAATGATTATATAAAGTAAAAACAGTGTATTTTGGTTATTTGTCAACCGTGTATTCTACTTATTTTTCCTAAAAGATTTTATAAATTCTTATGCCTAATCAAAATGGAATTTTTTTCAATAAACTAGTTCTTTCACTTTACACTTATGTTGCAACTTAATCTTTATTTATGACATTATTTTTCTTTACAAACTTAATATTACAATACTCATAAGTTATTTTTTTTCTTTAATAAAAAATTAAAAAAAAAAAATAAAAATTAATAAAAATACATATATTAACGTTTTCACCTCAATTTTAAAAATTTCTTGACACGCTATGGTCAAGTCAAACTTTCTGGTCAACAAAAGTCAACACAAAGTCATATCAAAACTTGTTTTTCCCAAAATCCAACCATTCCAACATGTTTAACTAGCCTAAAAACATGTAATAAAACCATCAAACATATGTTCATACTTGAAATACTTTTAAACCTATTTTGCACTTGAATCAACTAGTTACAATTGCATACATGTAATAACCATCAAATAAATCAACAAATAATGACAAGTAAACACTCACAAAGCTATAAGAAAAATCAACTTTGGTTTCCTCTTGTTGCTTAGAATCGGACGAACCACTAAGACCAACCAAAACCCCTTTTCAAATCAAACCACTTCAAAATAACACTAATCTAACAACTAGAAACACTTCCTTATAGACCAAATCAATAGAATTTGACCAAAAACCCAACTTCTTAAATACTCATTGCATGTGAGGTTTCTTTAGTGGGATTTGTAGAGGATTGAACAAGGATTAAAATGGTATAATCGGATTTAAATGCATGTAAGTAACAAATTTTTGACAAGGATTTGTATGTGTGTGTTACTTCAAACGGATAAGGAGAAGGAGAGGACAAGAAAATGAAACTTTTTTATAAAAGAATTATAAGTGATATGTATGTCCTATTTATAGAATACAAGTTTGATCAATTGGCAATTTTAACCCCTCCTTTCATAAGTCCTTGCAAGTTTAATACAAATTAGTTATATTTCTGTTACTTAGTCGACCAAACACGGGTAACATCACTTTAGTAAATATTTTAAATCCGTCCCACTAAATATAGTTTAAAACCTTTAATAAAATGTTAAACCTCGTAAAACACGACCTTTAAACACAATATATAACACCCCGTGTTTTCAAGTCATTGACGACGTCGATAAATCTACTATTTATTTTTAGTGCCGTACGCGTTTGCTTGTAATTTCATGTATTAAGTAAAATCGCGTAAGCTAAAAATTTGCGTTCAATGTAAACGGGCACCAAACAATTAAGCGTTTACATCAATCAAGTATTACATAATTATTTTGAGAATAATTATGGTCACTGTTCATTTTATTTTTATTGGTTACGTACATTTACTACGTTTCGCGATAAAGTACGTTTAAGCATACCCGGAACCACGTTAATTAATCTACGCTTCAACAAATGCCAAATATTATTTTCAATGACCAAAGTTAATAAAACTTTGGCACACTTATGGCCTATATGGACGTCCCACTTAAAAGGAAATAAGCAAGACTTATACATTTCAAAGTTATGCACTTCTAATTAAAAGCCACACATCATTTTACTTCAAGTAATACATGATATTTTCACAAAATATATATAAAATCAACTAGCTCTTTTCCTTACCTTATTTTCGTGTATAAGGAGTCCTAGGAGACATGAAGCACACATTTTTACTAGCTAAGTCTTTTGTACAACACCAACTCATAATTGTTAGGACTAGACTTAGTAGTTTTGACCAAGACTTTCCCCAAAACCCTCCCATTGTTCCACTTTGACCATATAATCTCCTTAAGACCCTCCTTTGGTTCCCAAGACCTCTATTTCATCTTTGACCATCTAATATCATATATATACTAGTATGAAAGAGTAAGAACACACACATACACAAAAACACTTGGTAAAAATCAAAAGAATCCTCTCTTTCTCTCCTTATGTAGCCACGGCTACAAACACCCCTTCTAAACAATTCATACAAATTTTTCTTCAACACATACAAGCCTTCATACACTATATCTAAGATACCTCAAGATGGTTTAAGGGTTTGATCAAGCCTTTACAAGTAGTTATCAAGAAAAGGAAGCTAGGGTTTATATTTGGAAAACTAGGGTTTTCTTGTTTGCAAGCTTGGTTTAAAAATCTAAACAAGGGTTTAGATTGTATTTCTCATCATCATACATCACTTTGAGGTTATCTATAAACCTTTATGTCTTTACTTTTATCATTTTTATGAGTATATATGTTCTATATAGTTAAGTCACCATTTAGGGTTTTAAACATGTTAAATGGATAACTTACTTGTGATTATGATTTTTAACACTTTTTCATATGAACTTGTGATCTTGGACTAATGGACAAATTATGGATCTTGGACTATATAATATATATGACATAAGTATATTATGAGTTATAAAGAAATTGTGGTATTTTAAATTGTTAAAAAGTATGTATAAAACAAGTATATAATTAATTATATAAAAGACACAAAAGGGGCTGTTTGGATTCGAAATCAAAACAGTAGGGTTTTCATTATTATAAAATACTACGCCTCATGACGATTCCAAAATGATAAGAAACTCGAAAAACGGATTAATAACGAAAAAGATACGCTAATTACGAGTTATACGTTAATTAAACGGATTTATAAAATAACTTTTATAAATATTATACAAAACAGAAAGTTTGGTAGTTTTAACAGATTATACATATTTTTAGGATTCCAAAACAATAAGAAACGTAATTTTTCGATTAAAAACGAAGAAGTTATGAATTACGCAAGTTTATATACTTAAAATGTATAAAAATATTTTTATAAAAAGTTACTGTTCATGACAGAAACATTAATTTTTGTAAACTTCATAAATAAATAGAACTTTCAATTACGAGAACGTGCTCGAAAGAATTACTAAAAACGGAGCTAAAACGAATAAAATACGACGTTTACGATAATTCGAGTTTATAAAAGTAATTTTATAAACTATGAACAGTAAAAATTACTGTTCATCAGCAGACCCCACTTATTAAAAATGTGATAATTTTGATAACAAAGACGTGGTCGAAGGAATCGCTAAAATCGGGATTAAAACGAACAAGTTATTGCATTTACGGGTATTACGACAATTAAATTTATAAAAGTAAATTTATAAAACGTCATGAACAGTAAAAGTACTGTTCATCAGAAGGTTATAAAATATAAAAATGTAATATTTTTATACATCATCTCAATACGAAGACGTGGACGTAAGAAACGCGAGAAACGGGTTTAAAACGGGAAAGTTATGCTAGTTTTACTAAAACGATAATTATAAACGTTTTCACTCTATAACAACGATTTCTAAATTACAAATAGACGGTGATGAAGCTATATAGAATTATATGTGGTTATCAAAGTACTATATTACTAGGGAGTTTCATAATGAGGCCTCTTCGGGGTGGCGTATCGACGAGTTGTTGGATTTACGATTTAAAGTGTCCTAGCTCCTCATACGTCACTACATGACCTCTTAAATTATGATAGCCCGAACGATAGTATGATGTAACTAACATAGACTTGTATATGATGTTAGTTAATCAAAGCGATTAGTGCTTATACGACCTATGTTAATTTAGGTTGCATTCGATCATTTACGTGACGCATTATCTGTGATATTTAGATTATCAGTAACTCAAGGTGAGTTCATAGCCCCACATTTTTACGATTTCAATGATTTATAACTTTGGGGTGGAAACATGCTTTGTTTTATAAATTGGACGCAAGTGTATATTTTATATTGATTACGTGTTTGCCTAAGTAGCGATAACCCAAGTTGAGCCCTTTATTGTTGATCCCACGCCTTGATCGATTCTTTACGTAGTAAAGTGTTTGTTACCTTGGATGAATCCAAAATAACAATGGTTGAGACTTTGTTTGTATACCAAAGTGTATGCGGAATCTACACTTTGATACTCTAGAGGTGTTTATCAATAGAACAGTAATAACCAAACAAACAATGAACAATGAAGTAATAACAAACTGCTTCAATATTATTAGAATAATCATACGAGTACTCTTGTAGTATTGGGGTTACAACCTTAAAGCTATCACAATCTTTTTCTAAAAGTATTCGTCTAAGTATATAAAAGTGTATATCTATCCTAAACCTAGGATCTCCTTTTATAGAACACAAGGAGTCCTTTACAAAGATAACTACCTATCTTTTAGGGTCAGTTACAAACTTCCCATAATAATCTCCATGCATACTTATCTCCAAGTCAGCAGCTTTGACCATCAGCAGTATTAACTCTTTCTTCTAGCAGTATTAACTAACTCCAGCAGTACTAAGTTTGTACTAGCAGTACTAACTCCATTAGTACTGTTAGTTATACCTTGGTAGTATTAAGTCTTGTGAAGATTTATTCCTAACCTTAACCATAGCTTCAAAAATGAATTTAGAAAAGTTAAACTTCCTGCTTGTAGCTAGACAGATGAGTGATGTGGCAATGTTGCTACTGAATTGATCCTATGTAGTCTTCTTGGAGCTCAGACAATGCAGAATTGTGTGAATAAAGAACTTTCATTAGGGTGAGAAATAACCTTTAAAGAATGTAAGGCTTTCAGATTTAGTTACATACCCCATATGAGCTAAGTGCTCAAATATTTCTTCATTAGAGAGTGAAGAAATGCCTTCTGCATCATCTAACTTCAAATCTCTTCTCAAAGAATCTTCAGTTATGAGCTTTTCATGTCCATTAATAGTTGCAGAAATAGCTTGAAGTCTTCCTCGGTAGTGCTCAAAATAGCAGTTTCCTAAAATTGTTCAATAAGGGACACAAAAATGATGGGATTTTCAGTGAGAGCATAGTATATATGGCTTGAAGTAAGAAAATCTATGATTTCATCAAAGCCCTCACTACTTGCAGATTTAACCAAATATGCGACCATATTATGCTTGTCACAAAATTCCAACTGTGCCATTTGATGAATGAAAAGTTGATGAATGAGGTGGGATTAGTTCGTGTGATAAAGTGTAAGGTTCTGGTAGAGTGAATTAAATTATGAGTGATGTTTAAAAGAGTATCTTTTCACCGACTGTAAAAGAGTTGTACTTATCTTGAAAGAAATCGTTTAATGATATAGATAAATCAAGAAGTCTCCAATTAGTCAAACCCTATAAGCTATAGATGTGGCGGAAATATCTCAACGGCTCTTTGACTTGTCTTTACCAAGAGTCGTTTGCTTTGGACTAGCCAGTTCTTGATGTCTGTTAAACATGGTGAACTGATGACCATTTGTCGTGTGGTGATTAAACCAACACTGAAGGAACATCCCATCATTGAATTCCTCCCTTCAAAGAAAGCTTCTAGCAGTCACACCAATTCATATGTACACAGCAGTACTAACTGAACCTAGCAGTATTAACTTTTGCACTAGCAGTACAAAGTTGTAACTCACAGTAGCAACTAAGCTCAGCAGTATTAACCAAGTATTCATCATATTTACCCTCTAGTGTACATATAACCTCCCCTCAAATCATGCATCAGGGATTAAGCATACCAATGCTTGCAATCAAAAACTCAAACCTGGTGACATTAAAGTCTTTAGTTAGAAGATCTGCAACATTGTTATCCATGTGTATCTTGACCATTTCAATCAATTTCTTCTCATAAGAGTCTCTTATAAAATGAAATCGAATCTCTAGTGCTCTTATTGTCAATGTGAATCTTTGTCCTCATGAAGTTATATCCATAGTCAAGTAACTAATTTTGAAGCCACAAAACTTGTCCACAGCAGTGAGAAGCAGCAATGTACTCTGCTTTTGTTGTTGAATTAGCCACAATGGTTTGTTTCTTACATTACCAAGAGACTAAACTGGAACCTAAGAATTGACAACCTCCAGTGGTAGATTTTCTATCAATACTTGCCCCTGCATAGTCACTATCTGAATAGGCTATTAAATCCATAGGTGAATCCTTCCTTGATCATTCGGCGAATAGCAGCTTGAGTCATAGGTGCAGACTTTGGAGGCATGATTCTGTCACGTCACACAGAAAACAATCTGGTAAGCATTCATAACATGATATTCTCATAACATGATATAATGACAAATCAACCACACGGAAAAAACAACAACAGCCACACAACATCAAGTAGTACTCAAAAGATAGTCATTCATTTTTCATCACAAAGAGTTAATACATAGTTGCATTGTTTCATAAAATGATACAAATCGTTATAACTAATAGTACTAGTTCTACCAACTGAGGACTCAGTTTAGTGATTATACAAAAAAAGAACTACAATTGAAACTAAACTACTACACATCAGGAGGAGATCCTCGTGGCTCAGACAAAGGACTCTTCTCATCTTCAATCAGAATATCAATAGCTTCATTCGGTCTTTCTTCAAACACAAATCCCCTACAGATCATCTCTTGATAGAACTCATGAGCTTGAACCATAGTTCAATAGAGATCTCTCTCGACTCGTTCATTCTGCATACGAAGGAATGTGTTACTCAACCTTGCTTATTCAAGTTCCTTATTCAGTTTCTTAAAGTCAGCTTTTTCTTCAACATTTTTGAGCTTTTTAACCAACTTTTTCATTGCAGCAGTTCCTTGTTCCATGCTAGAATGCACTTCATTACCCAAATCTAAAATCAACTTACCATAAAACTTATCCTTTGCCTCTCCTTTCTTCTCGACCAATGCATGCGTCGTCTCGCGACCACACAATCGTCTCGAAAAATTGACCATTCGACCAAAAAGAGAGATCATATCCTGTCTCCTAAAAGCCATGTATGCAATCTATCACCATCCTCTGAGTAATAACGACCCCAGTTAGGTACCCCCTAAAAAATTTTCACCTACCTCATAGACACTAACAGGAACAGTCTTATCCTCATGCTCAATCGGATTCTCAACCTCAATCTCATCATCAGGTTTAGACTCAGAAGCAGGCGGCGGAGGATTAAGAGGATCCACCTCTTCGTAAGGATATGTCAACTCTGGCTCATTTTATATCTTCCTCAATGTCAATTTCCATATCATCTTCTTCTTGAGGATCTTCTTCTTCCTCAAATTCATCTTCTTCCGGGTCTATCGTCTCATCTTCTAAGACAGGCTAGGGAACAATAGGAACATCATCATGTTGATTCAGCTCAACAACAGGTACGTCATGATCATGAAGATGATTCACGTTTGCCATGATAATCTAGAAAATACTATATAATACTTACTTAATAGCGTATCACTTCTTATTATTATCGGAACACTATTATCAAAATAACAGTTCGCATCAAAGCGCAACAAACAAAAATTTACAATTCGCGACATCCAATCCGCATATAACATAGTTTCTATTTTCAAAGGCATGACATAAAAGTATTTTATCATATAATCACATGACATTTTATGCATACAACACATGCACAAATGCACCAATACATAATACTTTATGCATCCAACACATGCATAAATATCATACTAAAACCAATCTTCATATAATACATACAGTAAATATACCTTACACATAACAATAAAAAAATGTACCGATACATATAACCAATGCAACGAGATTAAACAGCGTGCGTGTAGAAGCGTCATAGTTTAGGTTTTTCAAAAGACTCGACCTAGTTCCTTACAACCTTAGACTCTTGACATTACTTTGATATATAAAATGACTACAATCCAAGTTTTGAAAACAACCTAGTTCTCTACAATCCTAAGCTCTTGATTACCAATTAGTAACACTCGCAGCCCGAGGGCATGGGATTTGCGGCCTGAGGAAAATTAGATATTTGGGACTCAAATAAGACGTTTACCAAACATGTGTTCCATAAATATTCAGAGTTAAAAGTGCGTTTAGGTCCCACAGAATCGCAACCACCGTCTATTACAAACCATGAAAAGCAAATTATTTTCAAATAAAAGACATTGTTTTAAACACCACAAGAGATATTGTTTTTGAAAGACCGGAACACACAAGAAGTCTTTCCGATAAAATCCTTCACCACATCCACTTACACCTCCACCCATCGTTCTTCCGCCTTGGTTACCCAAGGATAAAACATGTTAAATGCCAACAACAAAGTTGAGTGAAATTCATAGAGTTTAAATAAATCAAAAAGTAAAACCTTTAAACACATTATTAGTTCTCCGAAAAGCAAAGCAACAAATACAATGTATAGCAACTTCTCTTCTTTCACGCAATAAGCTCGTGACATTCGAACTTAACAAAACATATGGCATTTCATATAAGCTAAAAGATGCCCCAATCAAGGTATTATTGTCTAATACCTACTAATATTCTCATAACAAAATTGTTCCGTATTTGACAGGAAGGTCACAAGGATTCAACCCCGAACAGGGATGTCCAAACCAAATATGATCTGAATTTAAGCATGTTTTTACCTCACCAGGAAAAACCAAGCAATTAACGGTCATGAAATAAGGAACTTTCCGAAATAGCACTTACGCGGAAACAATCTCCTAATCTGTCCAACATACCATAAAATCAATATGTGTTCGATTTTATAAAACCAAACATGTATCCCCTCGCGGGTTTAAAATATTTAAAAGAATTTAATGCGAGGCTATGAAACGAGTTCGTGTAATTCATTCATGACTTAGGAAATAATTACATAGTGTGACAAAGCAACAACACTAGGAGAAGCAATCTAGGAAGTAATACATGATTAAATGAATGCAATCTTTTATTATATTGTTATCACCATTAGTATAGTTTATTATTTAGTTTAATAGCTAAAACCAACCAACCTCTTAAATATATGATTTTACCTTCTTTCATAAAATACAAAATTACAAAAATAATCTTCTTTCAACCCTTAGAATTCTGTTAGACCATGATCAAGCCTTCCCAACCTATTCCCCTAGAGAACGATAACAACCCTCGAGTTTTGCCTATACTACTACTACAACAGTTAGGTACTCTGCCTAGGGAGTTGTAAAACTTCGTGTTGAAGTCCTACGACTACCGCATCACAATACCCCTTTGAACTTTGTGACTATATTCTTAAGTACTAGACTCAGGGTATTCCATGTGTACCACTTCACTATTAGGGATAGGTTCATTCATGAAACCTCTAAAATGGCTATTGTGATTACAAAGCTTAGTCCAAAAAGGGTCATTGATTGTTATGTTCTTAATCACCACATTCTGTTCTCCCTCATGAAAAAAATCTACATAACCCTAGGTTATGTTGGTCCTTCAAGGTGTTTGGGTTAAGGTTGGAGCCATTGCTTACAAGATTATGAGCTCTCCTCAAGGCTAGAGCAGGTTCACAGTACATTTCATGTATCCAACTTAAAGAAATGTTATTCCGACGAACCATTAGCCGTTCAGTTGGATGGAATTCATATTGATGATAAGCTACAATTTGTGGAGGAACACGTAGAAATCAAGTATCGAGAAGTCAAACGGTTGAAGCAAAGCCGTATCCCAATTGTTAAGGTTTGGTGGAAATCGAGGAGGGATCCTGAGTTCAAATGGGAACGTGAAGACCAATTCCAAAAGAAGTATACGCTTCTCTTCATAAACCCTTACCTTCGTCAAGTCGTCGCGCTTGAGCCTTGGGGGCAAGGCTATTCTAACGGAAGAGACTGGAACATTCATATTTCATGTCATTTTTTGACTTTAATCTATTCCAATATTTTTTTTTTAGGCTTTTGCGGTTTACTTTAATTCATTTATCGTTAAGTTAAATCGCGTAAACTAAAAATAAGCAATTTAACGTAAACGGGCATCAAACAAATAAAAGTTTACGTTTTAACATTTGTGTTTAGCATTATTAGAAGTATAACTTATAACATTTCATGATTATATTTTCGTACTTTACGTAAAACGCATTCCGGTTAGCGTTCTTAGGATCCATGCATGCGTGTATCACATATAACCCTATCACTTCAAACATACCCTCCATATTACCCTTAATACACAAAATTTACAACTTTATACACACACAAATAAGTTATAACCGGCTCATGTATACAAACATTTACATGCACTTGAAAATTAAATCAAACATGCTCTACTAAAATCTTTAAAAAAAACTTATATGTGTTATCTATTGGATAAAGCTCAAAATTAACACCAACCTTGTCTCTACACTTCTATTGTACGGTTAGAAAGAAGGAGTAGACTCGGGAAGACCAAACATAAGCTTGTTAAGCCTTGTCATTTTAATTTTTTACTCAAAAGAAATCCATGCATACTTGTTCCTACTTCCACAAGCCCTAAACCATTTTAAAACTCTATGAACCATGCCCCTAAGGCCCTTGAAACCAGACACAACCTTTTAAACCCTCAAAACCATTTGTTAGTTTTAATAGGATGGTATTCATACTAGTTCTTGCTATAAATAGGACCCATAAAGTAAACACTTCTCACACTTAACCATTGCAAGCAAAAATCAAAACATAAACACTCACCTACTCTTTCTCAACCCACGCACTAAAAAAATACACATACATTCTATTTTTGTATTTTTGATTTCTAAGGTATTTCAAGTGTACAAGGTTCATTGTTAGACATATCTAAGGTGTATTGGAAGCTTGGTTAATTGGTTACAAGGGTTTAATATCAAGAAGAAAGCTAGGGTTTCTATAATTGAAATTAGGGTTTTCTTATTTTGGAAGTTTGAGTTTTCTTGATAAGTTAGGGTTTATACTTTGTTTCTCTTCATCATCCATCTTTGTTAAGTATTTAAGAACCCTAAACTTGTTCATATTATTAATTTCATTTTTATTAATTGTTTTATAGTTAACCATCACCTAGGGTATTTTATAAGTTTATAAAATGGATTTTTACACATGTATAAATTCGAATTTCCTTTTTAGTATAATGTTATGATGCTAAAATAATGATAGAAGGCAAGAACACACTTTGTATAATTATTTGTTAATTTATAAAACTAGTTTATAAATTAATTATATAAAATTTTATTTATTGTTTATGAATAAATAAATGTGAAGACTTGTTATTCTTGGACATATATTAGAGGACTATAAATATACACAAGTTAGTGTATTAATCTTAAAGTAGAGGACTTGTAGTAATTTAATTAAGTGAAAAAGTGTATAAAACAAGTTTATAAAATTAATTATATTAAAAACTAAAAGGCTACTATTTTTAATTCGACATATAAAAGAATTATTTTATTTTCTATTTAATAGTACATTCCGTGCGATTATAAGCATTATAGAGACTCGAAAAATTCGAATTATAACGAAGAAGTTACGCTATTTACAAGTATAAAAAATACTTTTATAAAAGTAATCTTATAAAAATACGTTACTGTTCGTAACAGTTAGTTTTTAAAAATATTTTTCTTAGATAGAACTTTTAATTACGAAGACATGGATATAAGAATCAATAAAAACCGAATTAAACGAATGAGTTATGATTTTTACGAGATTACAAAAATTAATTATATAAAAGTAGTTTTATATAATTTAACAGAAACAGTAAAAGTTACTATTCATCAGTAGCTAAAATATTATAAATGTAATATTTTAATAGATTTTCTTAATACGAAACCGTGGGCATAAAGAACATATAAAACGGAGTTAAAACGAAAAAAATATAAGGTTTATAAAACCTTAGGCACTATTTTTATACTTGTGCACTATTTTTATGAAATCAATTAAACTAATTATATAATATCATTATATAATTACATAAAGATGTTTAAACAATTATTATTTATAAACGATCAATTGTTGAACAAGTATAACATTTTTACAAACACATATACATGAACGTTTATTTTACAAAGTACAAATTTATATTATTTAATTTTATAAATTAAACAAACATGTTTAGGTGGTGATGTAACTATATAGAATTATATGTTGTGTTAGTTATTCAAAGTACATGGTACTCATACGACCTATATTTAATTAGGTTGCATTCGAACTGCGTGACGAATTTCACACTATTTGATTTAGATAATCAATTCATTCACTGAGGTGAGTTCATAGCCCCATGTTTTACAATTACAGTAATTTACAACTTTTAGGGTGAGAAACATGCATTGTTTTACAAATTGGACGCAAGTGTACATTTTAAAATGATTACGTGTTTGCCTAAGTTGCGATAACCCACTGAGCCTATTATCATAAATTGTCAATTACTTGGTGTAAGCGCGAATGTTATAAATAGATTTATTTAGGATTGACCTTCCCGTTCGGGTGAGTAGCGCTCACTGTGTCGGTTTGCCAGACAACGGACGTATACCATGTCGGATTTTGAATGTTGCGGGTTAGAACATCATCAAGGGCAATGTAGGCAATTTATACATGTCGAGCTTCAGTGTCATGAGCTTAGGGAAATGTAATTACATTTTGTAATGTTTGCATATGTTATATTATCATACACTTGGAAATCTTGCGGTCCCCCATTATATTTACATTAACCTGGTGAATTCACCAACTTTATGTTGACGTTTTAAAGCATGTTTTTCTCAGGTCAATAAGGTACAAGTGCAAGGGATACATTGGTGGTCTATCTTTTTGGGAGTCATGCATATAGATTTAGAGGCATTACATTTTGGGGATATTTGTTATGATCTAAAATCTTTTCATTGAACAAGTTAAGCCGTTGAACTTTTGTATTAAACAATTTATGAAATCCAATGTATCATTTTCAAAACGACTCATTTAGAGGTCGTTCTCTTATATACTTGTGCTATTGATCTATGATGTAACGCTCCCGGACCCTTATTCCGCTTCGACCCTATTTGGGGGTGTTACACACTCCCTCATTTAGATCCAACCTATCATCCTTTGTTAGTGTATTGGATGGACCAAGAAGGTTCATCTTTCACACACTCTCTATTCCACCCATCATACACTGACCACCCAGACCATATACCATTCTCAATGGACAATCCTACCTTATGGTACATCCATATTAATCAGACCTCTTACTGTCCTAACATAGCTTACTAGCTCCTTCCCAAGGCCAAACTAGAAAAGCTATGTGGTTCAAATAAGTATAGTCACACCAGATGGACTCCAAATTACAAGCAATTATCCTTTGTATGGTCTGCAAACAGAACTCTTGTGATATTTCATTTTTACATTCCATTCTGCAGCAACTTGTCTAACTTGATTCGAATCTTTGACAGTTAAACCTTGCAACTGAAGTATGATGTTTTCTTCAATACTTTGCAATAATGCTTGAGCATTCATCTTGTTTCTAGAAAAAAATCTTGAATTCCTTTCCTTCCGTATGTAGTAAACAGTGGTGGCCAAGATCAATCTTCTCAAAACACTTCTAATTGCATTTGTATATGGAAGATCAACCACCTTATTGACAATACCACCCTAATTATCAGTAATTCTACTTATATTCATCTTATACTTAACTCTATCCCATATTTGACTTGAAAAATCACATTTAAATAACATGTGTTCATGAGAATCATTGCATTTATTGCACAGAGGGCATAACAACTGATTTTTGTTCCACTTTAACATTTTATCTTGAGTTGCTAGTTTTTCTTTTACTCTCATCCAAAGGATGAAAGCACATCTTAGATTGCATTAAGAAAACCATATAATCTTCCACTAAGGTACACTAGGTTGTCCATATTTCATATCCCACCAAACATATCTTATAGAAAACTCCATCATTTAACCATTTCTCTTTCTCCATTTAATAGCATCCTCTTGATCATTATTAAACAAAGGAACTTTAAGATGTCTTAATAGAGTAAATTTCTTTACCCATTGATCAGGCCAGGTCAATTCACTATCTTCTAATATATCAGCAACACTGCAATCTTCATTAATCCTTGCATCATGAACATCCTTACTTGTCATAAATTGTTTCAAGTAACCAATATCACTCCAATTATCATTCCACATTGAAACATTTTTACCATTTCCAATAACATGTACTATATGTGGTCTGATCTTGTTCCTCAATTTCAGTAAAGCTTTCAATGTACCACTATCACCTCCTTCTTCTTTAATCTCCCAGAAACTTTTTCCTTTTAATTTTACTAAATTGACCCATTTGACCCAAAGGCCTTCTTTCTTAGCTATAATCTTCCATATTTGTTTACTAAGTAATACTTCATTCCAATCTCCTAATTGTTTCAAACCAAGGCCACCTTCTTTTTTAGGACAACATACAACCTTTCAAGCTACTTTTAATCTTCCATTACTTCCAGACCCATTGCCCCATAAGAAATTCTTTAAAACTATATCAATTTCTTTAACTACTATCTTTGGAATTTGCAATATAGAGGCCTAATATGTTTGCATAGTTGCTAGAACAGCTGCAACCAGTTGTAATTTCCTAGCATATGACAGAAATCTATTCTTCCAATCATGAATTCTACTTTTAACTTTCTCTACTAGTTGTTTACAATCATTGATGCCTATCTTTTTAGCAAGAGGAATGCCCAGATATTTCACTGGCAATTTACCCACTTTGAAAGGCAGAATTTGAAGGATTCTTTGTTTGATCACTTCATTCACACTTCCAAAAAACACCACACTCTTTTCCATGTTTGGCTTTAGACCAGAAGAGTTGCTGAACTCCAACAAGGCTTCCTTAATGACACTGATCGAGTTCACATCACCATGGCACAACACCAATAAATCATCAGCAAATGAGAGATGTTTCAGCTTCATTTCTTTACAACCTTTATGAAACTCGAATTTCTTTTTTTCTTTCACTTTTCTGGCTAGCATTAATGAAAACACTTCCATAATAAGAGTGAAAAGATAAGGAGATATTAGATCTCCTTTTCTCAGTCCTTTACCACTTTTGAAATATCCATACCTTTCTCTATTTATTCTAATAGTAAAAGTTTTTGAGGATACACATGTCATTATCCATCTAACCATTTATTCATGAAAGCTAAAATTCTTAAGAAAAACTTTCAAAAATGTCCAGTCAACTGTATCATATGTGTTAGGTCTAAAAATCAGGATCAATAAGCAATAAAGTGTTTAGTCTAGAGAGAGAAAGTAGAGAGAAAAAGAGGAAGGAGGAGGATTAGAGAAAAGATTAGAATGAGATTAAGAAACAACTAGAGACACTAGAAGACACCCCTCACAAATGAGGTGGTAGAGGAGTATTTATACCCTTTTATAATGAATGACCATGGAGCCCTTGTCTTCTAGACATTTACAATTTAGCCCATTTGACTTATAGTCTTTGACTATTTACCATCTACCTAACCTATTACACAATAATATTTCATTATTTATTACAAGACATTTATCTTAATAAGATTGTCACTTTTATCAATCCTAACAATCTTCCCCCCAAGGGACAATCATTGAGATCTCTTTTCGATTGCATTAATGATCATCATTTCCTTATTCGTAACAATATCCCCCTAAAGGATGATCATCTCTCTTGTGACTTTGATCTTTGAACTTTCATTGAGATTTCTCTTGTGACTTTGAACTTTGAACTTTAACGCTTGTTCGTCTTGAGACATGTTGTGTAATAGTGGTCTTGTTCCAATCATGCTCGTGTGATCTTGATCTTGATCTTTTCATTTTCTTTTTTCCTTTGCCTTTGAGATCTTTTCATGTCATTATTCTTTATCGCAAATCCATTTTGATTTGTCTTTTGAAGCTTTTGACCAACATACTCATACTTTCTTGATAGCTTACAATCTTCCTCATGTAGAACTTTTGTTTTGACCAACAACTTGATGATTTGAGGAAGTTCTTTATTTTATCAGAGTTGCGGAAGTGTATCTTTATCCTTTGAGTATGAGATGATTTGAGATATGAGGATTGAATATGACAGTTTCGTGATTCGTAAGGTAGAGATGTTGCTTGATGTTTTGTACCATAAATGTATCTTCCCCTCAATTGCTTCCCCCTAAATAAACAACCATTCGTATGCACATATTTTACATAACAAATCATAGAAGAATGAAACTATAACCTCCAAGTCAATTAAGTCCCGAATGTTGTATACACCAAAGTCAATTAAGTCCCGATTGTACACATTTCTTCCCCCCAGTTGTTGCACTATGTTGTATACACCAAAGTTAATTAAGTCCCGGATGTACACATTTCTTCCCCCTAGTAGTGTGCACTATGTTGTATCACCAAAGTCAAATTAAGTACCAGATGTACAATTTTCTTCCCCTAATGTTTGCGCCTCTATCGGAAATATTCGTAGAACACTTCTCTTCCCCCATGATTATATTTGAATGACATTTAACATAATCATAATCTTGTTTCGCACTGAAATATTTGATAGTGAAAGTCATGTGTGAAGTACGGTCTAAGCATAGACGTCAACTACTATCTTAAATTTCTAACAATCCTCCCCTCATCAATTTGGTAACATCCTGAAATAACCTTGCCGTAATTCAACACGTCTATAATAAATCAAGGAATTGTTGTTTTGTTTTTCGAAAAACAAATTCGAAGAAAAACACGGAGTAACTACTAGATCACTTAGATTACTAGTTTTCACTAATGATCATTAAAACAAACATTTTCATTTAGTGACCTACACGTTAAGCATTGGCTTGACTGTTAGCACTGGTAGGTTTTCATTCGATCATTGAGAAATACTTAGTGTTTAAGTATCACTCTTGATGTTTGACAATGTCACTAAGACATGCACTGTCACATAGACATATAAGCGACTCTTGTACTTTTTGTATCTTTGATGTTTAATACAAATGTACTTTTGTGTCCTATGTGAGATTTATGATTTGATCTCATTGCGCTCTTGACGCATTAAGTGCGTTTAGGCTTCTTGTGAGCGTGCGGTTGCGAGCAGACTGCCACCTTTTCAATATCAACAATCTCGGAGTGAGATGTCAATAGATTATGCATTTAATCTCCATGACAATGAAACAAGAATTATTTTGAGAGAATCTTGAGTGGCTGGGAAGGGTTGTGTTTGATCACTGGGTCCTGATGTCTTTCTTCAATACCAAAATATTCAGGTTAGTGATATTCGATTAGATTATGTATTGACCCGGTTTATGCCTAATGTTTCATGGATGCTTCTTTTTTTTTCACCTTTGCCACCATTATTTCTTTTTCATTCTCTCAACCCTTCAGATGTCCACCAAGACGTCTATTACTATTATAAGGTTGTGATTGTTCCAATGATAGGAATGCCTTTGTTGACATTATTCCCATTCACATTTCAACTCTATACCCTAGGATTTCATATTCTATCTATGGGAATGTCCCTGGGTAGATCCCTCTGGTTTCTGGTTGATCATTGCTATAATACCGTAACCTTACCACCTTTATTTCTTCTTTGATAATCGTTGAGGTAGTTGGTTGTTGGTATTAAGATTCAGAACCATTCAAACCCTTGGAAATCAAACTATGTGTTTGATATAAATCAAAACATTTAACACTTTGAAAGTTTCACATTTGAGAAATAATCCCTTTACACATGTGCATCGATATTCAAAATTATTCAAAATTATTTTGCACATGGAGGAAAGAGTTGATTGCACTTTGAGTCTTTTAGATCACTTTGTTATTCCACACACTTAAGCATTTATCTTTCTTGATCACATTTTAATCCAATTTTCTCCCTCTCAAAAATAGCATACCATATGATATTTTTGATATCAATGGATTAAAATAGCTATATGAGATTTTGAAAACACATTGGAGAAAATGGATACAACATGATTATCATTTGGAACCTTTTTGAATGTTCTAAACAAATTTGAAAAATAGTTACGTCAAAGTATGTTGATATCTAAAACGTATGGTCAGTAGATTGCTCACTCCTCATCCTGTTAATTTCCGGAAACGGTTGTAACCGGACATAATCTTCACCATTTGCTCGTTTATCGATATAAACACACTTGTCAACAACTACTTTTAAATCAATTATTATTCATTTGATCAAAACATTTTCCTTTATAATCCCCCTCAATAATTAAACACTTCATTTTGTATGGCACCGCAATTATATTGAGGGATAGAGTTAAGATGCCTTGGTATATCACTGAAAAACCACTTTTAAATCCACTGAATGTTTTGGATACATAAATTTTGACTTTTATGAGATGTATCCAACAACATTAAAGGCATTTGGTTTTTTTTAAACTCCCCTTCAAAAATTGTTCTATTTATAAAAAAAATGATTTGAATTTTCAAAGTCTTGAGAGAAGGGAGTGTTGAACACACAATTTTTGAAAGATTCTGAAAAATCTTTTTGATAAAATTTTGAGAAATTGTCGGTTGTCAAACATTTTCCAAAAAAACATTTACTTGAGCTAAACTCAAGTCCGAGAAGGTGAAAGCTTCTCGTTGTTAGGATAAATGCACAAAAATGTACACTTTCCTTTATTTGAAGAACGAGTCCTAAGCTGACATTTACTTAGAAGTCATATGTCCCGAGCACACTTTTTGAAAAGCATTTGATAAAAAATTGCTCGGGACAAAGAAGATTTCTCTTCTGTTGAAGATAAAGCGCACTAAAACATACACTTTCCTTTTATTTGAAGGCCGGGTTGTAATATGACATTTGATTACAAACCATATACATCAAATTTAGACAACAACCTTTGGAACCCATTTAAGCACGGTGCTAACGGGTTTACCAAATTTTGAAAACCTATTGAAAGTTGTGTCAAGTCGATGTAAAGATGTTGAGTTCTAACGAGAGCTTGAAACTGGTGTTTCATTTGAAAACAACTCTCGTGGAATAAACGAAGATTTAAAATTCCTTTTGATTTTCCATTGATTTTTGAAACTCGGTGTTTCATGTGAAGTTTTAAATCTTGTTGACGAAGAAGATTTCTATTTGTTATTCTCATTTGATGAAACATTCCGAAAATTTGATTTTGCATCGTTTGAAAATCTTCCTTTCTTGTTGATGGTCGAAGCAGAGTCATTCTTGTTTTGCATTGAAAGCATTTTTGATTTGGAATATTTGAAAGATTTTGAATGACTTTGCTTTGGTCTCCACACTTGTTTTACCGGTGTAAAACGAGAGTGTGGAGTTACAAAAACATGATTCTTTCCTTTTAAAGTACTTGTCTTAAAACTCTTTTGAGAAGTAGATGCTTCAAAAGTTTGAGATTCCTTAATTGGCCTCCACACTTGTTTTACCGGTGTAAAACAAGAGTATGATGTTTCAAAAGATTGATTCTTTGCATTTGAAGTTCTTGTCTTAAAACCCTTTTGAGGAAAAAATGTTTCAAAACTTGAGAGTTTCTTAGAAAAACTTCCTAATTTTTATAAAGAATAGGTTGTAAACTGAGAAACCCTTCTTAAAAATGGTTTTGAGGATTCACCCGTGTGAACCTTTTCTTGAAACACTTTTTTAGGTTTTGAAGATTTTTATGAAACATCTGGAGTTCCATTTTTTCCGTTAAGAGAATCAAAACTTCACTTTTAAATCATAGTACAAAGTTCTTATCTCATGTATATTTTTTTTGACAAGATGGAATCTCTGTGTGATGCAAATTTTGATTCTAAGATGCAATTTGTTTCAAAAGCTGATTTTCTTTTCATTGTTAAGTAACGGTGGTTTTCCCAAAATTAAAGAATTATCAAGCTTTGTTTCCACACGCTTCCCTTTCAGATTTTCAAGTTAAGTCATTAAATGATTAATGTCTTCAAAAATCAATCTTTGTTCGGCTTTAGATTCATCAAACCTTATGAGCCATTTGCCGTTTAAGAACAACTTTCGTTTTTTTCACAAGTTTTTCAAACTACGCCCTTAATTGGCCTGTCTGTTTGACAATTCAAGATTGACTCATCAAAAATCTTTTGACTTTTGAGCAATTGATTTTTTTCGAAAATGAATAACTTTGATTCAAAATCACAATTTTTTATCAAAAGCATTCGATTTTCCCAACTGTTGCCTTTTTTACATTCATCAGGCGGAAAATCATTCTCAAAGATCTATCGATTTTTATCAAGAAATCAGAATTTTCTTTATATTTGTTTTTCTAAGACTTTTCCGCTAATAAATCTTTATTGAAAACCTTGTTCAGTTTTCAAAAGATTATGTTTCTCCCCTTATTCCTTGTTAAGTTCAGAAATATCAATGTGCTTTTTTTTTGAAATTCAATCCTTTCCGAAAATGTTATAGAACTTCAGTTTCCGCAAATTCAAACATTTGTACTTTAGATTTTCTGCCTCGGTTTGTGTTAATTTGAAGTTTAGTTTGAAACCCAATGACTTTTTGATTGAATCAAAACAAGCTTAGTTAGGTCAATTTCAAGCGTTCATTCTTCTTAATTAATGACGCCCACTCGATAATTCCAACTCAATGTTTTTAGTTTCAATGTCATCAAAATTGACCTTAACTTTGACTTCATCACAATGATTAGTCTCAACTCTTGACCTTTGAACCGAATCAAACAAATCTTTATAAGTCTGTTTCAAATGAGCATTCTCGATTTGTAATGATACCATAAAATTCTCATTTTCTTTTTGCAATGTTTTTAAAGAAGTATTTTCTCGAGACTTGTGCTGAAGTGCGATTTCAAAAGCAATACTTTTTGCCTCAAATTTTGACAAGTCTTTTTCCAATTCAACAATACTTTTTGACAATTCTTGTGTGACTTCAAATGCATCATTACAAACCGTATCAGCTGTTGTACTCTCATTTGAAACATCTTTTGACTCTTTTGAAATTCTTTCAGTTTCATCATGTAAATCCTTATTCCTTATTTCCACACAAGAGGTTATGACAAGATTCTTGATATCTTCAGCTAAGGATGCTTCCAAGAGTTGATCTTTTAAAAGCTTATTTTGTTTGAAAGTTTCATCAAGATCTTTTCCATAAAACAAAAAACATTTTTTTCATTCTTTTACATCTCTTTGAAATCGATTATGATAGACTTCCATAATAGACACTGCATTCTCGAAGAATTAATTTCCCTTCTACACATACATCGATTAATCGAAGTTCTTCTTTAGACGTATAGAAAATGCTTTCTCGTTTACAATTCTTTTCTAGTAACTCAAACAAATTTTTGAAAACATTTTCCATTTCATTCAAATCCACAAGCATGGATTTGCACTAGGCATTGATGCCATGTTTGGTTTTGTCTGAGAAGAAACTTTTTTAGAAGATATAAAAGATGATGGAAAATTTGTTTGTTCAGCAAAAAGTTCTTTTTGAGGAACAAAATTGTCATAAAGTTTGTTCAATTTTTTGTAATCGATTGGTTTTATCTTTAACTCCTGAACTTTTTCATCTTTTTGAAACTCGTTCATTTTTAATTGACTCTTTTCAGTATCCTCAAGAGTTTCCTCAGAATCAAACACATGCAGTTGTTCATTCTTATTACAAAGTTCATAAGCACGTACATCATAGGAATTTGGGCATAAGCTTGTGAAAGAACATAAGGACCGTTATATCCCAAACCCGATTTTCATAAGTTGTCCCGAAAAGCTTTTTGTTTATTTGTAAGCAACCGAAGTGTTTCAGTTGATTTGCCCATTTTACAAACAACGTTTTCAAGATCTTTGTTCTTAGCTTGTAACTGAATGATGTCATTAAGATATTTTTCCTCTTTGTCACGACTCTGTTGTTTTGATTGAAAATCGTTCTTTATTTGTGTCTTTTGATATTCCTCTTTTTGTCTTTTATAGTCAATAACAGCTAAGTCCAATTTATCACGTTGTTGTTTTAGATCTCGAATGATATCTTGATCATGAATAAATTGAGGCTGAGCTTGTTGAATAAAATGTTTTGCTTTTCGATCAGCCTCAAGAAATTTGTTGAGATAATTGTTATCCCCTTTGATGTTTTCTAAAATCTGAACCCTTTCCTTATACAACTAAAGCTGACTAGTCAAAGTCGTGTTTTGTTGTTGGACATTTTGAACAAATAATTGTTGTTTCTCAACTTCCTGATCTAATCGTCTTGCTTTTTGACCAGCCTCAATATATTCGTTATAATAGTTTTATCCTCGTTTGATTCCATTTTCCTTATTTATCACAATGAACCCAAGTAATTTTCAACACCAACCTAAAAATTCAAACCAAATTATCACACAAACCAAATCGTTCACAGATTTCTCAAAAATATCAATCAAAAAGAAATCAAGATTACGATAAAACCGTAATTGTTCAATTTCAATTGATTATAAGCTTTTTAAGACCAAAACTGAAAATGAATCTTTTAAGCATAAATTTCCTTGAGAGTTCAATTTTCGGTTAATCACTAAAAAATATATAAATTCTACTGTTGATTATCCAATTGTGTATTTTTCGAGAAAGTTCCAACGATACAAAATCCAATCACATAAATACTAATAAACAAATAAATTGAAATGACTACAAAAATGATAAAATTCCTATCTCAACAAATTTGATTTAAACTAAAAAATTCATGTTCATATCAACAATGCAATTCAAAATTTTAATGCAATTCAAAATTACATGGTTCGTATTTGTCAACAAAATTTACGTCAATAATAATCTTCAAATCTTAGCCCAAAGTTAATCCTCACTGGCCAAAGTCTAGTATAAAACAATCTTATGACCCTAACCCAAAGTTAATAATCTTGGCCTAAATTTTCTTTTGTAAGATTTCAGTAGACAACAATTGCAAGCCCAACAAAATTCTTTTAGAACCCTAAAATCTTACATATAAAAATGATGCACACTCAACCCTAAATCCTTATCTCCACGCTCTCTTTCTAAAAATATCACAACAAAAACTCAACTCAGTCCTCTAATTCTATCACTCAAAAGACACAACCACAAACAACATAGCCTATCTCGGTCTTCTTTTCACAAAATCAATAACACAACAGGCGCTTCTCTTGTTTAGATATCATATCTACACGCCTACAACTTTTCTTTTATTCACTCAGTCACATAACACAAACACCACAAATCTTGTCTCGTTTTTTTTTGTACCGTAAGAACCATAGCAAACAAATAATCCAACGTTTGATTGATGTTCCTTGTTTCTGCCTTATCACAATAAACATGTTGATTTCCTTTTTGTTTTTGTTATGTTAATCAAAATACAAAGAGTTATGAACACTCTTATTCTTGACTTTTATTGTATATTTTGAAAAATAAATGAAGCTTTAGTCTTCAACAAGATCTATGAAGAATTGTTGTGTGTAAATCTTTTAATGATTTTCAATTACCATATAAAGACACAAGAAATCTGAGATAATTTTTCTGTTTTAGCACAAGTTGTTGTAGCTAAATCTCGTAGTTAGTTGAAGTTTAAGCGATCGTGTACAAGAACTATGATGATGTGGTTCGTTTGAGTTAAAAAAGATCTTTCAAGATCTATAAATCTTAATGAGACAACAAAAACGAACCAAACTGAGATCACTTATTATTTATCGTTTTTGTCAAATCTAGTCTTGTCGAATTTTTTTTAAATTGCTTCCGAGTTTAGATCTGTGATGAGAGTTCTTTTGTGTTATAGATCTTTAAGATCTTATGAGCTCACGTATTAAACACAAACACAAAGAAAACTGAGATCTATCTTTTGATTTATATTTTCTGTTTTTGATTGTTGGAAGACCGAATCTGAGATGGAGAAGGGTGTTGGATTTGTCTTGAATTTGATGGATCTGTGATGTTGGTTTGAGTTTGTTGTCAAAAATGAGTTATGTTGGATTTGTGCTTTGTTGGAATATGGTTTCGAGTGTGGTTCTGAGCTTAGATATGATTTGAGTTTGGTTTCCGAGTTTGGTTCGGATCTGTGATGAATTTTGTTTTTGTGTTATGGATGTTCAAGATCTTATGAACTCTTTGTTCAACACAAAACTCAAACAAAAAACTGAGATCGAACTTATCTGTGATTCTTTAATTTGAACTCAGATCTAAGATTTTTTAAAACGTGTTTTTCAAAACTTTGACCGTTGACTACTAAGTTTGACCAGATCTAACAAACTTTGACCAGGTGTAACCAACTTTGACCAGTCAATTACTTCCAAATTTAAGAATTGAAAATGTTTTTTACTGAATTTGACTTAGCAAACTACTGAAAATCAAATTAAGCACAAATAAGCAAAATTTGTACTAATTTTGCCATGACACTTACGATAATACCGTAAGCATTTAATCTTGATAAAACTGAGATTAGCAAAATAAGTACAAAATAAGCTCTAATGACAGAATAAGCAGATATCACGAAATACGCTAAAAACTCGACAAAAAACAAATTCAGCAGTTAAAGACACGAAAACTAGAATAAGCACTGCTGATCAGGACCAAAAAAGCTTGAAATAAGTAGAAAATAAGCTCAAAATAAGCTCAAAATAAGCTGCTGGAATAAGCTGTCAGAATAAGCTGACCGAATAAACACTCCTAAACAACACTAAATCGCTCCTGCAGCTCTGATACCACTTGATAGGTCTTGAATTTAGGATCAATAAGCAATAGAGTATGTGTTTAGGTGTTGTGTGTATGTTTATTCTAAAGAGAGAAAGATAGAAAGTATAGAGAGAAAGAGGGAGGAGAAAGATTAGAGAAATGAGATTAGATTAATTAGAGAAGACCCTTAGAAGACCCACCTCACAAATGAGGTGGTGATGGGGTATTTATACCCAAATACAAGAAAGAGCTACTAGCTCTTGTTTCTTAGCTTTTAGCTATTTATTGGGTCTCATGACTTTATTTAAGTCACGAGCCTATCACCTAATCTATTACACAATATTATTTCTCTATTTATTACAAGACTTTTATCTCAATAAGATCGTCACTTTTATCATTCCTAACAATCTTCCCCCAATGGATGATCATTAAGATCTCTCTTTGATTGCATTAATGATCATCACTTTCTATTTCTAACATAAACTCTCTTTGTTAAATGATGGAATTAAGAGTCATGGAGAATGGGAAACTCCAGAATTACAAGACACAGCGTGTAGTCAAAAGAAGAAAGAGACTAAAGCGTTTACTTTCTATAGGATGGAGGCAGAGGAAATAGGCGAAAGGTGCATAGCACCATGCTTTGTGAATGGACTTAAAGTTTACGATGGGGAAATCAATCTGGAACAAGACAAAAATTTGATCTCGAATGAATTTGTTGTAAAGTTGTGCTTGGAGCATGAGGTGAAAAATGGAGATAAAGTAGTTAAAAAAGAATTGATTATCGCTTTAAGAGGTGAAATATACTTTGTGAAATTCATTATAAACCCCGAGGAAGATGACATTAAGCCTGGAGTAATTCTAGGAAGATAATTCATGAGACTCACAAAAGGTATTGCAGACTTTGGGAATGGTGTCTTAACCATTTATCCTGAACTTGATCCCTTCCTAGATAAATCTGAAGAAACTGAAAAATCCGTGGATAATTGGGAGCTCATACTAGATGGAATCGATTTTGGGGACATTCCAGATATCAACAAAGCTGAACTACCATTGTTTGTATGTAAAATGGGAAAAAGTGCTAGGAACAAGAGAAGGCTATTTGAGAACCACCCGATAAACTATTTTATTAAAGGACCGTCATTGAACAATGGAAGTCCTTGACACAAGAAGAAGCTGCCCGTGAGGCAATTGCTATTGATATCTATAAAATATTTTCTACACTTGAAGAGGCAAGACCTGTTATCGAGACTATGGCATTCAGTGACAAATATAAGAAGATATTGGATAGCATTTTTTTAGACAAGTAGAAATTAGATGGTGAAGTCAAGAAAGAAGAAGCTGTAAAAAGAGTCATAGGAGAAGCTTTGAAGGAGAAGGAAGATCCTGGTGCATTCGTAATTCCAATTTGCCTAGAAGCAAAAATCGATCTTAATGCCTTGGCCGATACCAGATCTGACATAAACATCATGTCATTCCGCATCTACTCAAAATTAGGCAGAGATGAAGTCAACCTATGAACTGAGGAATAACTATGCTCAATCACTCAAAGGCATAACCTATGGGACTGTTGAAAGATGTACTATGCCAAGTCGGAGTAACTACCATCATTGTGAAATTTCTCATTCTAGATATGCCTATGGATAAAGAAGTACCAATACTTGTTGAAAGGGGATTTCTATATACTTATGGTAGCATACTGAACACCAGATATAGAGTTACATCTACTTTCGATTGAATCTGCCATCAAACATTTTGAGCAGCCCAGACTAGTGTAAACACTAAGGAGAGTGATAGTGAAGACGAAGAGGAGTATAACATCAAAAGGAATAGTTTCGAAGCACCAATTTATGGGCCTAAGTACTCAAAATATCTAAACTATAATGATCAAATGGACCGTGCTCTCGCCCTCCAAGAAGTTCTAAATCCGTTCAGGAAAGTTTGTGTTTGGAAGAAAGCTGTAGGTTTCCTTGGATCCTTGCCTGTGCCATTACAACATCTGGATTGGAAACCAATTTACTCAGGAATTTTTTGTAGAAAGGAAGATGGTAAGGGACAGTGGCATGCTAAAATTAGATTGACTGACCCGTATGGAAACATATATGATCAAGGTTTCATGACAAATAAAACAAGCAGAAAGTTGTCTAAATATCATAAGTTGAGTGAGGTGATGTCTCCAAATTGATTTCAAGAGTGAAGGAACAACCCTATGCCTGGAATAAAAAGAGTGAACTTAGTGCTCCTAGTTTGTTTTTATTTTCAATGTTGAGTCAATAACTGTGAAAGTATGTAAATCCATAACGGATTATCTTTAATGTAAGGACATTAGTCCTTTATTATTGTTAATGAAGTCGGTTATGATGGATTGAAATTAATTTCTAAAATTTACATTTAGTTTCTATAACGTATGAGTTAAGTTTAGTATATATATAAAAATATAAAAGGCCAAAGTATGCCGCACTTCCCTGAAGTGCGTCACACTTTTGGACGGTTTTAGCTATATACTTATAAAACAAAATTTTCACACTTCACAAAAACACATATTCTAAACCAAAACCGCCGGGTTTTAGACAAAACTTGAAGAAATTCAAAATCCAATCCATCAAGTTAATAACCATGCCAATGGTATGTAAATTTTGCTCTTAAACTTGTTTATTATCAATTAGTTTAAATCTATATAGTTATTAGGGTTATATATAATTAAAATTAGGGATAATACAAAATTTTTTTGATCCTTTACCAAGCCTATGGTAATTTATATGCTATGACAGGTAATGAGTGTTGATTTTTTGTTTCCCATAGTTGTTATAATTTATTATACACCCGAGTGAAAGAGAGAATCCCAAACACTTATGTGATATGCTAGTATATACTTTTCATGCTTTTAATTATGAGGTCTAGAAGGTTGTGTTGTAAAATGCTTTTAAAGAATAGGTTAAATGCCCCCAATATTGCTATTGTCTAGGTAGAAAAGCCTATTTGCTTGAGGACAAGCAAATCCCAAGTGCATGGGTATTTGATGAGGTGTCATTTTATACACTTTTTCAGGGTCATTTAACCCCCTAAATCATGCAAATATACCCGGATTATGTGCTTAATCGTTTGTTTTCAGGTTTTTAGCACTTGGATGACATTTGGAGGAAATACACGTGACTTAGGCCCATTTGGAGAAGAAACGAACAAGATTACGACTCTACACCAAAAATCATGAAGAATTGTGCATACATTGCGTGGAGACGGCGTCACCATCATAAAGAGACGGCGTCAGGATCTTTATCGTGACGGCGTCAGAGATCTAGCGACGGCGTCAGGACGTGGTTGACTTAAAGTGGATCTAGGATCATTCACGTGGCGACGGCATCACGACTTTAAAGCGACGTCGTCGAACCATTTTTACTATAAATACAAAAACGAATTTAGGGTTTTAAGTGTGTAACTTTGTATAACTTTTAGGAGACGAACCCTAGTCATTCTAGCAATTTTAGGTCATTTTTAGGGCCTCAAAACCCTATTCTAACTACCTTCAATCCATGTTTTAATCAAGTAAGATTGTTTATCATTAATCATTCAATATGTCTATGTGTTGTTTGATTGATTTATGTTCTTGCTTTCTTTATAACATGTTAGGCTAAACCCTCCTTTGTATTTACTTATGATTGCATAAAACTTAGGTTGTAGATCCTTTTAATGTTGCTTCTTATTGATGGATGTGCGCGTTAGGCTCTAGAAAACTAGCCATAAGATATTAAATTGGCATAGACGTCTAGGGAAACGCGAGTGTGTAGAAAGGATACCATCGGTAACAGTCTTCATACTACCTTACCCCTAATATGGTTGATCTCTCTTAAGATATTTCACATGCATTTAATATACTCTTAGGGGCCTTGTAATAGTCTTCATACTACCTTACTTGTGCGTTGCCTTAACAAAATATTAAATAGACGGCGGGTTCGTGTAATTCGTTCATGACTTAGGAAATACTTACACAGATCATCACAAGTGTGACAAAGCAACAGATCTAGGAGAAGCAATCTGAGGAGTAGTGCATGATTAGGTAAATACATCTTTTTATCATAAAGTTATCACCAGTAGTTTAGATTATATTTAGTTTAATTAGCTAAAACAAACTAACCTCTCAAACCCATGACATTTACCTGCTTTCTTATAAATATTAAACACAAAAAGAATCTTCTCTCAGCCCCTTAGAATTATGTTAGACCGTGTTCGAGCCTTCCCAACCTATTCCCCTAGAGAACGATAACAGCCCCCGAGTCTTGCCTATACTACACTACAACGGTTAGATACACTGCCTAGAGGATTGTAAAGATTCCTATGAAGTCTTCACAACCTCCACATCAAGTTTTTGGCGCTACTGCATGGGGAATAGTTAGGTTTCGATTTTTGTTTAACTTAGTTCTACTCGCTTGATTCCTATCAAGTGAGAATTATAATTCCAGTACATTAGCTTTCTTGTAATCTATCTTTTCTTTGTGTGCCTGTTTTGTAATCCCCAGCCATGACACGTAGTACCACCAAGAAGTTAGCAGAACCCCTCGATGAGCCCGAAAGAGAGTTTTGTAGGCTTAGAAAGGCCGCTTGGCGCCAACAGCAGAACGAGTCTTTAGCCATAGCCGAGAGAAACCTCTTTGATGATGAAGCGTCTTCTTCTAATAACACTGGAGCTAAACCATTAGTCCCTTCCAAAACCTTACGGGAACACTCTCTTCCCAGTTCTGCCGGTTTTCAAAATCCTATTACCCTCCCCGCTGAACAAACAGGAAGGATCGTTAACTCACGCAACATCTTGCTAATTCATGGAACGTGCACATTTCAAGGACTAAGAGGCGAGGACTCCCTCCACCATATAAGGTACTACTTAAGCATCGTGGATAGCATACAAGTTGATGGAGCCACAAGGGATACTTCGAGGCTACGTTTCTTTCACTTCTCCCTCAAGGGAAAAGCGACAGAATGGCTTGACAAAATACCCCCCGCCCGCAAATCACCGACACGGTGATCATCCTCTTATACTGATTCCTTAGGATTTATATATCTTTCCAGACAGGACCGCTCCTACGTCCTAGTGACACGATCCTCTCGATCTCAACAGGGGTCGATGAATCCATCAACAAAGGCATGGAAAGCTTCTAGAACCTTGATCTAACAGGCCCCCCCCATCATCGGAATACACAATTGGCTTTTAAGTGGAGTTACAAAACTCTTTCCTAATGATAAGCATTATTCGTCAATGGCATTCTATGACCGTTGGTGAAACTCGAATCAATTGTTGCTCCAATCTCCATTTTTCGTAACTTACCTTCACGTGATGGAATGAAGGGGTAGAATAGAATAGGTGAGTAACGTGCTAATTCCAAAGACGATTCATCGGGACAGCGCACACGTTACCATACTTCATTGTAAGTCTTTAATAGAATTTCGGAAGCGATACCAACTAATTCAGGGGGTCGTCCTAATATTGGCTACACGATTACTGAAGAACTCATCAGCCATCCACCGAAACAACTCGCCTACGATCGTGTGTGGCATCGGCGTTATAATAAGTCTTTATCTAACCTGTATTTCTACAATTTTTGCGATCTCTACCGGTGCGGGGCCTACGAGGAGTTTATACGCGTAGTGCGGCCCAGAGATAGAACTAACCCATCGGAGCGCAAAGTGTATTATATGTCTGGAGCGGAGGAACATACTATGATGGATCCCGCCCTCTTTTAAAGTTCATTCAGAAATGACGATTTACCGTTATGGGTGTTAGTGTTAAATATTACGATATTTAATCTATACGATCTCGCTTGGATGTGGTGTGGTGACAAAACATTTGCTGGTTGACTTTAACAGTCGTAATCGTTAAGTGAGCTAGTTACTCTAATCACAATTCTTCAAGAGCTGAACATGACTTTACATCTATACGGAACATCTCAAGTCTCATTGTATTCACCATCTCTTGACGTCTCAAGTATACATTAACACTGAATTTGGTTTGCACCTCCGCCGTAAATCAGTCAAGGTATATACAAACAAACATTAAACGTGTAGGATGATTCCAAAGAAATGTGTTGTTTATTCATAATTAGAAACACTTTACTATTTTTTATAAATTTAGACATAAAATATTATTTCTACCCAAATAAATTCAAGAACTTAGACAAATTTATTTTTTGAATATAAATAAAAGATCACTTGTTTTTAATGTAGAGAGAAAATTTTTTCCAGAATTCATAATCGGAAGCATTTTATTTTCTCCCCGCAAAGAAATAATGTGTTATATATTTGAGAAACAACAGGAATAATGGTCACTTTCTATGTGTCGAGTCATATGGATTTTCTATCATGTCGACCACATAAAAAAGACAAAAAAATAAGATGAGGGAAGCGTATTATTTGTGCGCGTCTGTCGGGGACGGACCCTACCCGTGGGTCGGACCCTGTCACCCCTCGCACTGTTGTTGGAAACTGCAGCTGGCCCTGTTTACGTAAAGAGGATTTTCCAGAAGGCGTTCTTAATGAGAAGGCTGCAACCGCCCATGAGGTCCTCCTTTTAAATAGCGGCGCGTCTAAGGCGGGGCAGGGATCCCATTAAGTTTAAAATTTTCCACCACTCCGCGCTGGGACCTCTCACGCTTAAATACTATTCTTCTTGAATCGCGGACCCGTCTCGCGCCAAATAGGTATCCTGTGCCTAAATTCACTTTACCTTTGTCCCTGTTTGGATAAATTAAAAGATTATTATTGGGGGACTCTTACAGCTACTGTACTTACTTCTAATGACCAGAAAATCAAGGTAACCCAACTACCAAAAAACTAACTGTGTATATGTCTGTTTTGATTGGTATTGTAGCCAGACGAAACGGTAAATATCCGATAAAACTGGACGAAAAAACAAAACAAAGGCCAAAAAAACAAACATAAAAAAAAACGACCCCCAACAACCCCCAATCAAAACCGGAAGCACGGGAATGGAAAATGGTGAAGAATGAAAAAGAGCTAGTGAAAAAAGTCAAAGATACAGTGCCGACATGTGCTACAACAGTCAAGTAGGCTTCCAACTCTTCTGGGGATTAATAGCCTAAAACTAAGGTTCTCCTAACAACCAAATTCAAAGTCAAAACCTGACTGCCGGGCCCGAAACCGAGAAGAAATGAAGAGACATGAAAGAAAGGAAATGAAAGAAGAGAATAAAAGCAAGATAAAGACGATAGAAGACACTTTATGGGACCGCTATATCACCCCGCTCACCCACATATGTGCTATTTGGAGGACATGTCGGCTGGGGTCAGCCATTTTTGTTGCATTATGATGACCCAAATGGGCCCGAATACCCTATACCCTTTTATTTTAAAAAAACTGCCGACCCACATTAATCCTATAACAGATTTAAAAGTTACATTCACAATATGATATAATTATCCCATCAAAGTAGCCTCACCTCGCAACTCTCGTATAACCCACCTTTTTTCATAGTTAGTCCAAACAGAAAGTACTTACCATGCAAATGTAGGGGTGTATTAGGGGAGGGTGGGGGGCGGGATGGAGTGTGGGTAGTGGGCCGCTGGAAGGGTAAAAAACTTCAGGGACTTTTCTGGCAATCCACCAAACTTGAGCATTCGACCGATCCCAAAAGGAAATCTTCTCAGTTGTGTAATACCACTTATCAACCATAGGGACCATTTCTCTTGCTCTATAAAACTCCAAACCTATTATCCTGGCACCGCATTTTAATAAATATATAATAATGATTACCGCCAGACAATGACCAACTCGGTGCTTCTCCCACGTCAATTCTTACCTTCTGAGCTACTTCTGGCATCATCCACCACAAACAAAAACCATCCATTTTCCTTAACCTTCACAAATACTAATAATTGCCTCCTTCGGCAATCCTAGAACCAAGCATCCCCTATTCGTCAAGGGGGAAATGAAAAAGGCAATACGGGATATCAAGGATTATGATTTCATATGACCTTGGAGCGACAAAAGAATTTCATGGCTGAAGTTCTTACTTTGGGACTCTACTCACACAACAAAGACAGCAGTAAAATTTCTCTGGTAAACAGGCACAACAAAGAAGACTCTTTGAAGACCTTAGGTTGTTTTGTATAATTATTGGTCCCTGGTGCTTATACGTTTTTTTTTTGTCGAATTTTGTGTTAGGTTTACGGCGGCATGCTTCTTGTGATTAAACATATTACTGTACCATTTTAATACTGTTGCATCTATTTACTTTTCTCATTTATGTCCATTTAAATTTCTGTTTCATATATATCTCTAGGCATTTGCTAATTTTTTTTGTTAATGGAAAATTCCAAAGTTTCCTTTTTTTAAATTCTGGGGTGTATACATGTCATAAAATAACGTCATACGACAAAGTTTTTAAAATAGTTTCCGACTTCACACAAACGTATGCTAATAGGTTCGTTCTTAGTCCTAGACCAAAAAACTTGTTATATGTTTAAGATGTGGGATGACTCAATTATGAACCAGATATGCAGAAAACCGGGAGCTACATTTTCCCACGTCATTTTTTATTTTTTATTATTCCTACTATCACCCTTTCAACCATTGTCTCCTCTATCATAACACCACCACATTTTTCTTTGGGTCAATGTGCTATAAAATACCTAGTGACTATGTTTCCAGTAAGTCTTTTATGTGCGGTCCTGACTTCACCATACTGAACCTAAATGTTCAGTAAGGTGGCGACGTGTCATTAGACCAACCCAGGTGTCGTTGGGTGTGAATCCCACTTGGCAGTTGTGTTATATTCTGGGTTGTATGTGAGTCGCATATTGATACTTTTGTTGTTTGTTGTTGTTGTTGATTGTTGTTGATGTTTGTTGTAGTGGTGTTGGAAACAAGTTGATGTACCACACAGATTTCTTATGTAATTATTATCTCTTAGTTAATAAAAAGCGTAGGAGTACAGGGTGGTTTCCTGATGCCCATGAAATAATGATTATTTGATACGATTGGCCGACCAGATAACTGGGTAAATAAAAAATGGGAGGTCGAAAATGGTGAAGGTTGATTAAATTTTCATACGCATTTGGATTGAGTGTGTTTCGCGCATTCATTGACATCAGAGCAAACTTTTTAATTGCTTGATTTTAAAGAAATGATGATTTGGTTTACGTATTTTAAGTTAGGGTTCTCGACTAGGTGGGGGCCGGGGTATGGGGTTTCATAGGATGTGGGTTCACTGTAGGATCGGGTCCGATAGAGTAGGGTTCGGTTGGCTAGGAGTTGATTTCGCTGTTCGTCGGAGGGTAGGTGTAGTAGTTTTGTAGGTGACAGATGAAGATGTTTTGGTTGATGCAGGCTGGTGATGGTGTGGTGGAGTTTGGTCGCGTGGATATTGGGATGGTTGAGGTGTTTCGGAAAGGAGAAGTTAGGAGAGTGTGGTGTGAGGAGAGACCAGTATGAGATGGCCGTGTCGATTGTAGATGTAGAATCATTTGGAAGTTGTGTGGAAAGTTCGAGTAAACTTAGATTTCTGCATACATGTTGACTTTTTAACTGGGTGGGGGGGTAAAGAACATTGTAACTTATTAATATAGCTGGCGGGTGGAATGAAAAAATTATAGAAAATTTGACTAAAATGCCGTCCAATATGCCGTGGGGGACCTCGGGGAAGAGAACCGCCACATCGGTATGTCGGTTAAAGTTAATATATTAAGTAAAAAAAGGATAGTTAAAGTATAAAAATTTATATGAATGGGTAGTATTACTCAGAGACAAATAATTGTGAGCTGCGATTTGGTCATAGTCGGGACGATTTTGAAGAGTTTTTATAGCGTTACTTTTATGGCTTTTACCCTTAATTTAATTTATAGAAAAAGAAAATTAAAAAAAAAAACCGTGTCCAGAGTGGCAAGGTACACGGCCACGGTGGTCAGTGCATAGTTTTAAGATATGGGGTGAATTTATTTTGAAAACCTAATACTTTTGATATGTCCTTCGTTGGTTAAATAGTCTAAGACGGTTAGGACGTCTAATTTACTGTTTGCGTGTGGGATAGGACGTAGGGACAATTTTGATGAAAACTTCGGTAGTATTTTATGTGGACATTGTGAATCCCTAGAAAGTTGGTGTCATTCTACTGTTTCACTATTGTCACTTTTCAACTTATCTGTTTTTAAAGCTCTTATTTATGAGTGTGCTTTTAATTTCTATTTAATGATAGTTTTTATATAAAGGACTCGTGGTCTATTTTCAGAGTCTTATCAAAAAAAATCCGCAAAAATGCAAAACATCACAAAGAAAAGAAATCACAAGGAATCTGTCAAAGAATACACTCTGTAAGCAACTGGTAAAAATTGTGGATGGATACTTGGGGTTAGCTACTATTCTTGGCGAAGACTAATTGGGATTGGTTTTTGCTTTGGTGACGCGTTGTATTCCCTTGCCAAAGCTGTATGGCTCTGTGGGACCTTTTATTTGCTGTTTCCATTTTTCATCTCTTGTCTCATTTTTGACTTGTATTATGTGTTTTCCATCGAGTGCTTAATTTTTATGCCTTATTATTTGCTGACTTATTCTTGTCTTTGAAGAAATTATCTTTCGTTGTTTATGTTTATGCTTCTTACTTGTCTTTGTTATTATGCTTATATGCATATAACTTTTATGTTATAATATTCTTTACTTGTATAACTGCCTTTAGTAGCATAATCTTGCGAGTGAATTGTCTTTGTATTTTCTTATTGGTACTATATGTAGCTTATTGTGTGTGGAGTATTCGTTGCTTTATATTGGATTGTTATTGTCCTATTTGTCTTACCTAATCAGGTCTTTAAAAAGCTTGCTTAATAATCTTTGGAACATCAGTTTTAAAATGAACTTTTTAGAAATTTAAAGGAGGGTGTTTGGGTTTTAAGGTCCTAAGTGGGGCTGCTTAAACTCCTGGTGGATAAAACTGTTCTTGGGTCAAATTTTGCCAATTTTTGCAAGCCTTATTTAAGTCGATCTTAAGCTATGTAGCTTTTCAAGAGTCATTCAAAAGTCTAATGGCTTGTTTTTTACGTTTTTCGTTTATTTTGAGGTTAACTTTTGTTTCGTAAGCGGGGTGACACGAATTGATCCCAAGTCTGCTTCTTTTTGTGACTAGAGAATCTTTAAATAACGGCTTTTGAGTGTTTGCTTTTTTAGTGTTCTTTAATTAGTGTTAAATAGTTTAATTTCAGTATTAAATTCAGTAGAGTAAGTCATGGTTTAGTTTTCATTTGACCATTTTGTTTCAAGTCAAAATTTGTCTAAGTTATTTTTAGTTTTAAAACTTCATTTTTCATTCTCAATTTTAGATAAGTTTAAGTGTTTTTAGGATCTTAAATTAAGAGCATAAGCTCATTGGTGGTTAAGCTTCATCTGTTTTAGCTTATTTTATATTTTCAGCTTATTTTCTAGCTTATTTTTAGGCTTGCATATTGTCACTTGTCTTTTAAGAAAAAAAATGCATCATGTGCAAGACAGTCTTTTCATTTAGCTTTTTAGTAGCTTATTTAAGTTTCAAACTCATTTGTATTT